>JACGWO010000004.1:29716606-29787606 GCA_034509735.1 Sesamum alatum
AAATATGTTTTCCAAAACATATTGTCCCTTCCTTCATTGCTGTGGTGTGCTCGCCATTTGGAAGTCCCACCAAACACGGTGAAATCTTCCTCACACCAGTCAAGAGCTCTCCAGTCATATGTTGTGATGCTCCCGTATCTAATATCCAATCATGACAATAAGTCTTACCAGTGAGTTTTTTTGATGCACCAATCTTATGAGTGTTCAAGAGGTTCAAGAGCGCAACCCATTGTTCATTGGTTAACCCAGGAAATGCGCTTCTATCAGCTTCGTTCTGCTCGTTTTGATGTTGCCCAACACCGTTAGCTATTTGTGCCGCATTTGCTCGAACATTACTACGCCCACGTCCAGATGTATTTATCCCACCTCGGCCGCATCCAGGACCTTTTCCTCCTCCTCGGGGTCTATCTCCCCACCAATCTGGATACCCGATGATTTGGAAGCACTCTTTGGCCCGTGTCCCGCTCTTTCCACATTGTGTGCATGGCGTAATTTTGTCCTTAGTCTTCACTGCTGCCCCTTACACTTTGTCCAGCTTGTGTTGTAAAGGCTACTGCATTTTCTCGTTCATCTTTGGTTCGTGCAATATTACGATGTCGTTCTTCTTGAATAATCATAGAATACACTCGCATCAAACTTGGTATCGGCTCCATGCTCAGAATATTTGATCTCACTGTCCCAAAGACCGCATCATCCAAACCCATCAAGAATTGATGGATTCTTTCGTTCTCTTGCTTTTTCATTAGTTCGGTCGTAATATTGCACTTGCATCCGCTACACTGACATACGGGTATCGGTTCATAACTCACTAGTTCATCACACATCATCTTGAGTCGGCCATAGTACGAAACCACTGCTTGTCCCGCTTGTTTGCAATTTGCAATGTCTGCTTTCAATTGTTGAACCCGTGGTCCGTTTCCTATAGAAAATCTTTGTCGTAGGTCTTCCCACAAGTCTTTTACGTTCTCCATATATGTTATCGTAGAACGTAAACTTGGTTCAATCGTATTAAAAACCCATGCCACAAGCATGGAATTCACCATCCACCAATCTTCGATTTCTGATGAATCCTCACTTGGTCGAGTCACAGTTCCATCAATAAAGCCAAGCTTCTTTTTGGCTCTAAGTGCATTCCTCATTGATCTCGCCCACTCATCCTAATTCTCTCCTCTCAATTGGACAGGAGAAAATATTCATCCCCGGGTTGTCAGACGGATGCAAACGTATAAGGAGATGCAATTGTCGAATCATTTCCAGAAGTCGTTCCCTTCTTCTTGTCATTGTTGGCCGACATTCTCTTTTTTTTTTTTTTTTGTGATCGGAATGTTGGTTTGAAGGTATAGTGTTTTTGGTTGAATTTGTTTCAAGGCTCTAGTACCATGAAAGAATGGGGCAAAATGAATTGTGTCTTCATTCCATAGAATGTAAGGTATATATACATGTACACTTTCCATGATTCAAGGAGTGAATCTTGCCTATCCCATGATTCTAGCATAAATTATATACACATCTAATCAAATCATATATACACACCTAATAGAACAATATACACTACACACATAAAATATATATTCCTAATATAAAATATATCCTTGCCTAATACAAACCAACCCGGCAAATCGAAAAACAGTGGTTTGCTAATGAAGAAGAAGAAGAAATCTCTCTTTAGTTCAAAAATAGAACAAGAAAATCGGTTTGGGAGAGGGATAAAGAAGGAAAAATAAGAGGGAAAAAGATGAGGAAGACGGCAGAGCCACAGCGGACTTCATACCAAGTAGGGCTTTAATTTTCGATGTTTCTTTATTTATAATTAGCATTGAAAAGTGCAAAAAAAAAAAAAAAAAAAAAATTAAACTGATAGTTGGATAATTCCAAGTTCGGTGAATAGAAAACTTAATTTCTCAACCGTAATTAACAAATTAATGTATAATATCTATATATACATCATCCGATTTTCACCAAACGACCAGTTAATGATCACTAACAAAAAAACAGGCTTATAGCAATGGACATTTTGCAAGGGACTGGTCCGTTGCAAATTTGCAATGGCTTTTGCCACGTTTTTGCATCGAATTTTGATTTTTTTTACCTTGTCGTTGCAAATTCTGTGGCAAATAACGACAATAATTTGCAACGGACGACCCGTTGCAACATTCCATTGCAAAATTTGATCAACTTTAAAAAGGTCCACCATAATCATAAGTCGTTGCAAATGTCGTGGCACATGTGGCAACGACTAATTCCGTCGCAATCTTCCCACGATTTTGGCAACGAATGGCTTTCATTGCAAACTTTGCAACGGATTTTCTAATTACATCCGTGCAAAAACTTTGCAACGGATATTACAATGAAAATAGGTCGTTGCAAAAATCATTTGATGGTTTGCAACAGAAGTAGCAACGAATTCATTTTCCGTTGCGAACTCGCCGACAATTTTGCAACGGAATGTGCAACGATCTATGAAGTCGTTGCAATCCGTACATTATCGTTGTAGTCATAATTATTGAGCCGTTGAGTTTGCAACAGACGGTACAACAGATTCCGTCCATTCTAATGGGTTTATGACAACTGTATTCTATTTTCTTAATCAATTTATTTATTTATACAACAGATTCTCAATTTATTTATTTGCAACGGATAAATTAATTCATGGTAAAATCCGTTACAAAGTCCGTTGCAAAATCTGGGGCAAAAATCGTAATAAAAAAGAACCTTCATTCTACTTCACTTATTTTTATAATTGTCCATAACAACTTCTTTCTCTTCTCTCCTTCCACTAAACCGATTTTTTAATCTTCTCCTTACATTAGATTGTTAATGATCACGCTGGTGCACTGAGTCACACGTTTGGACATTTAGCTGACTTACATTAAGGTTAGTACAAAAGCTTTACTACTTTATTTATAGGGTTAATTACACTTGGACCCCCTCTGAAAATGTGAAATTACACTTTCCCCCAGAAAGGGTTTGAAATTACACTTATACCCCTCCAAAAATTCAACGTTTACACCTGACCTTCTTTCGTTGAGGTTTCGACGAGAAGTGCTACCATCGGCAAAAAGAATTACATAATTTTTCAATTTTGTTTCTCATTTAACTTTTTTTCATGTATATTTTGTGCTTATAAGGGGATAAATCAATATATACATATGATGTGAGGTTAACATTATTGCATTTTTCCCCTTTATAAGTACAAAATTATACATGAAAATGTTAAATGGGAGGCAAAATTGATAAATTATGTAATTATTTTTGTTGATGTCAACATTTTCCGTCGAAACCTTGACGGAAGAAGGTCAGGTGTAAATGGTGAATCTTCAGAAGGGGTTGTAAATGTAATTTTGAAACTTCATTGGGGGAAAAGTGTAATTTCACATTTTCAAAGGGGTCCAAGTGTAATGAATATGTATAATGACAAATTGGAATAATTATGAGCAATTAATTGGGATTGAGGATGGTGTTTGATGCAATTGGTCCTGTATCTCGTCCACAGGGGGACGTATTTGGTTATCCGACATATCCTAGCCATCAATCACATGCAAACGAGGGTGGTCCGAGTTCTAATTATGACAGGGTACAGTACATACTGACAAGTATAGGAGCATTTTCTGAAAAGTTTTTTGATGTCATGCTCACTGCAGATCAACCGTTTATAAATGGAAGCGAAAATCACTCTCGGTTAATTTGCGGTTGCAAGTTAGTGAACATTAAATCTGAACACAATGTATCACAGAGTTGTCATGTTCAGTATTTACAAGTAATAAGGAGAAGCTACAACGAGATCACACATTACCCAATGATTATTATAGTACGAAAAAGTTGATAAGAGAGTTAGGTTTACCTGTTCATTGGAATGGTTGTATGTCAAGCAAAAGCTAGATGAACTGTTCAGTCAAGGTGGACTGATGTTGCATTTTAGGAGGGATGAGATCGAATTTGTTCCAGCGATTATATTTGAAAATAAAAATCAACCTCTAGATGACATCAAGGGCACACATGTTTTTGTTGATGATGATAATGAAACGGAAGATGATGAAAAGGAAGAAGATAGTTTTGAAGAATATGAAATGACTGATGATGAAGAAGCGCTTGAACAAGATGATGATGATGATTAGTTGAACATGTTGTATTTTGATGATTTTTATTATGATGTTTTTTGATCTGATTTATTAATTGAAAATAATATCTTAAATCATTTATCTCATTTAATTTTTAAAGTATGTATTAATTATAAAACTATTTTATCTCATTTATTAACGGAAGATAATATCTTAAATTATTTATCTCATTTAATTTTAAAAATATCTATAAATTATAAAAATATTTAACTATACACTTTTCCTCCCCATTTTTCATAACCCTAAATTTCCCCCTCTTTTCCCCCGATTTTCCTCCTTTTCCCCCGATTTTCTCCTTCCACCGTTTATTTTTGCAGCCCTAGTTTCTCCATTTCTCTCAATTTCTTTCTCAACGACCGCCGCCGCTGCTGAGCTCCTCCCGCTGCCACCGAGGTTCTCAACTTTTATTTTCCTCTTCTTTTTCTCCCTTTCTCCTCCTCTTTTTCTATTTTTCCAGTCGACACCGGCGCGGACGCGTCGGGCCTCTTCTCCCTTCTCCTCATATCTCTTTTCTCTTTTCTTTTTTCTTTTTTTTTTTGATTTTTTTTGGCTGCCCGCTTCGCCGCCGCCTGCTCGCTACCGCGCCCCGCTGCCAGTCTCCGGAGGATCTTGGGATGGAGAAATATGCCATATTGCAACCAGTGGTACACATACAGCTGTAATCACCAAATCTGGTTAGAGATCTATTGGCTACAATATTTTGTTTCTTAAGTAGACAAATTATCTTTCCAGCCCTTTGGACTATTTGACATAGGACAAGTTTTGATGCCTTCATTATATCTCTTTATAAGTTCCCAAAACTGATTGCCCACATTATGTCAATATATTTTCTGCTAAAATCAACAGTAAGTCTTGACTACTGACAATTAGATGATTTGTAAGTTTCAATGGTAGTTGCTTATCCTATTAAACTTAATTTGCTTATAAAAAATCCCCAATAAGGGACTTGGCAATTTAAACATGACTGTAAGTAATGCATTTAGTTTAAATAAATGATTTTATGTGTGAGATGCACGTAATACATTCTAGTCTCCATAAAACTATAAACATTCATTACCAATGCCTACAAGTATATGCACTTACCTTGAACTATATAATTTTATACGTGCATTGAGTCTACATAAAACTATAAACCTTCATTACCAACGCCTACAAGTAATATATATGATATTATACGTGCGATGCACTAAGTCCACATAAAACTATAAATATTCATTATCAACGCCTACAAGTAATATTATCTTTAAATATATGATATTATACACATGATACGCCCTAACAGGGTACAATACAACACAAAATTGTTAATAATGATAACATAAATAGGGAGAATAATAGTAAACTTTCAGCCATATAAAAATGATAGGAAATTACTACTTAAAACATGTTCCATATGTCTACGAAATTCAAAACTCTCAAGCCACCCGGGACATTGTGCATAAATTCATACATCTTCCTCGCTCAACGAGTCTCGCACAAACTTTGTCGCCCTCTTACCGGTTCCCCTTGAGGTTTCTCGGGCCACCTGAGATGGTGGAATCACCTCCTCCACGACTCGGATGATTTGGACATCAAGGATCACGGTGTCTTGTGTTCCTCTTACCAGATCGAATAAACACACATCAAAATCTTCCAAGAAATTTTCGAGGATGCATCCTTCAACCCACTGGTAAGTCCACCACCATAACCTTTATAGCGGTATCTAGGTTTCCATTCATTGTCTTTGACTCGAAGCTCTATGTCATGGCTTCTGTTCGGAAGATAGACCTTTGCCCACTCAGAGGGGATTGACTACATTAGACATGCCATAAATGAATATTAGAATTGCTAATAGGAAGGAGTTGCACGAACATAAGAGTAAATACTCATTTGATTCTAAATATAAGATTTAAAAGACTCATATATATATATAAAGCTTGTACCATGAAGAACCCCTTGTAAACATGTGATGCCTGCAATAACCACGATGAAATTGTTCTCAGATGATGCGGCAACGACCATTTATTGCGCTCTCTATCTTTCTTCTTCAGTTACCTCCCGTCTTCGAGATTTAAGCTGCAATGAGTATGCACCTCTTGACCCCCGATTTCCTTGTAAATCAAGATGAGTTCAAAAACAAGAACTAGGAGTTAAGAAATAAAAACTATGAAGCCTATGTTGTACTTGTGCAAAATTAAATAGAAAGTCTAAAATGGGGTCTTGAGAACACTTCTTATTCCCCTTCGACTCCTTGAAGTAGATCAACTAGGTTGTATTCTTGAAGGTGGCGTTGTTGCAGCATCACTCCTAGGTTCTTTCACTCTATGATCATCAACAACATCATCTGAGGATTGATTGGTTTGATCAAAACATTCCTCCAAGCTTTTCCTTCGTTTATTGCCAAGTGCACTTTCTGTATGCACGCATTTCTTGAAAAAATAAGATGTTGCTTTCTCACATAAGCTTTCTTGATCGAACATGAAAACATCAAAACTTGAATTCTCATTGTATTTGAAAATTAAAATATCATTTTCTTCTAAGGAATGGTCTTCAACAAATGCTATCCTTCAAGAAATTAATTCTTACATCACAAAACTACACTTTACGGCAACAACATTTGTTTCAAAGTCTTATCTAACATTTAAGCTAATGTAATCGTCTCAAGGATACACAACCAATTCATTAACTTAATGGTGGATGTCCATGCATTTTGGTTGACTTAATATAGTAGAAACAAATCTATTAACTAAAGCGCATAACGTTTTTATTTCAAGTCTTATGTAACAAGCTAATATAATAATACCTCAAGGATGTCCGTAAAGTTGGTTGACTTAATATAGTAGAGACAAATCTATTAACTAAAGCAAGACTTAAATTTTCTCGCAAAAATAGCAGGAGATGCCGGTTTTCATTTCCTTTTCGCAATTGAAGTAAATTCTCTTCGATCTAACACTTAAATGCGTTCAGATGCTTTCACGAACGGATCTTAGTCGTCTTATACTAATTGTTCCCAAAATTTATTATAAATTTTGATGTATCACCACAATCATCTACACAAATGCAATAATACCAACTGAATTCAACATTCAAAGTTCCAAATCTAAATTAAACACAAATGTGAAAGAATGACATCAAGCCCAATACCCTAAATCCCAGAACCCCTTTGAACCAACTCTGCCAATTTCCCAAGAAAACACACACACACTGGATCCCCACAAAAATAAAATGATACCAAAGCATAAATGATTGAATACCCCACCTGGAAAACTTCATCTCAGTTCTCAAACATCATATAAACTTCACAACAACAACATGATCATTCATGAAATCAGAAATTTAAACGGCAAATAAAAAATGACATGCACGACCAATTTGACTTAGAATTTTCACCCAATTACTCACATAAAAGACAAAAGAAAAAAGGGGGAAGCACATGCAGCGGGAGGATATGTTTTCTTCCCACCAGAAATTCAAGGGAAAAATATGTTCTTTAGTGATAATATTTATGGGAGAGTAAATTTGAGCAATGTGGTCTTAACATCTTGGAAATAGAGAATAAAGAGAGGTTTTAAGTTAAGTGTCGTCTTTGGTGGGAGAGGTGGTGACCGAGTGATTTTTGTAATAGATTCAATTTTTTGTGATTTTTTTATAGGAGCAATAATTATATAATAATATTAAAATACTGTTTAATATATTTAAATTATAATATATCCATATTATATTAATCAGAAATTTATAAATTTAATAGTATTTAAACTCATAATCTCATATTCACTTTTAGACCTCAACTTTAATTATTAAGTCAAATTTTGATCAGTTTACGCACGAATATGTTATATCATGTTTTGAGATATTCTCAATTTTGTAAATATTTTATCAATTCGTCCAATAACTATACATGAATTAGATAAGGCAAAGAATAAATTCCTTTAATATACCAAAATAATAATAAAAGATAAAATTTGGCTTAGGTAAGTGATCTAATTTTGCACATCATGATATCTTAAGGAATCTAAATTTATTGTTTTTTCCCCTGTTATTTTAATTAATTCCACAACAGAAAAGTGCTGTGAAAATGAATTTTCCCCAAGAAAAGTATGTCATTTTATGTGCACGTGGATGTGTATTTCAAAAAATTGATTAGTGATTAATCCATCGGTTGCACGGACATATAATATTTGATTTAAAATTGTTGATAATATTTTGGAAGTTTGGTAATTAAAAGAGTGAATGGATGAATGCTTGAATTCTAACAATAATTTATTTAAAACTAGGAAAAACCACATACCGATATATTAATTTACCTAGTATTAGGTACTCCTGTATAACAAAAACTCATGACATGAGCAAATCAAACATCTAATTTGATTTGCAAAAAATCAAACATTGAATGTTTGGACAAACAAAGTCAAACCTTGAGGTTTCTAATTTGATAAGGGCAACCAGCAGGAACGAAAATGCTTTTATGTTCCGCTGTTAAGTAAAATGCTTTCTCATGAATGGGATGAACCAACTGTGCAAAGAGAAGAAAGAAATTGTTTTGTATAAATACATCATATTTCTGTAAGTGAGGGTTCAATACTTGCTGCAGTCGGGAGTCGATAGTGCTCCCTGATATAGTCCTCGAGTTTAGGAACATCTTGCCTCCTAAAAATATCCCATACTGAGCCTAACAATATGTCGTGAGTACTGAGCCTTGTCTTTGTTCAATACTACAAACTTCACGACAAACAGGGCATGCTTATTTAAGATACTAACAATTGAAAACTTTATTATTCAGAGGGGGGTTTTATGTTCATAAAACGATCGAACTCTACTGGATTTTAAAATTCCCTCGTCAATGAATCATGATTCAGAGTAAGGAGCTAGAATCCGTTGAGGATGATAGAGCTTTCAGTGGAAATTGTTGTGCAACTTATTTCCTTTTTATTTTAACTTTATTGCTTTTATATTTATATATATAATTATTTATTCATATCTCGAGTTTTGAATGAATACGATTACGGAGTACGAGTATATAGTATATATATATATAATTACTATATTTCTATACACGCACCATTAAATAATATAATATAATCCCGTTACAATATTTAAGATACTAATAGTAGGGAGCACGTGTGTTGCACGTGATGTTTATTACTTCCATAAAATGATTATATTATTGAAATGTTTAGGAAAAAATATAAGGTATTTCATAAATTAATAAATATTATTTTTGAAATTTAATGAGTACTTCATATATAAAATGAATCTTATTCATTAAGCTTAATGCATTTAAATTTTTAAAAGTTATTGTAAAAGATTTCTATTTAATGAATTCAAAAGCTATGTGATAATATAACTAAAATAAGTTGTTATGTAAACTCATGGTTCCATTTCATTTGTTTGTTCGATCTTGTTGGTTGGAGAAATTTTCTTACTTGTTTTATGAATTTATTGGGTATTCTCAATGAATTGTTTAGTATCTTCCCACTGCTCGCCGTTTGATTTCAATATTATCTTTCTTACCCACCATTTATTGTTTTCATCGTTTTATCTAGATATTGCATCATGTTTATTAGCAATTGATGCATTTACTTTATCAACATTACTTGAAATTTTAAACAACTAAAGATTAAGTGAGTTAATTGATGTTTACTTTTGATTTCCTATTCTTTTTTCTTTTATAGAAACGGTGTCAGTTAAGTGTCAACTGTTAGTAGAAGGGGTGGTGCTTTTACTCCTCCAGACTTGCTTCATTTTTTGTGAGTTTTTTAATAAAAGAGGTCATTGAATTATAATTTTAAAATACTTTTTAATATATTTCAATCATAATAAATTCACATAAAATTAATCAAAATATTTGTAAATTTAATAGTATTTAAATCAACGACCTGATATCTATTTTTGGACCTCAACTTTAATTATACCTGTTATATATATATATATATATATATATACACCATATTTTTGAGATGTCTTCAATACTTCAACTTTTTAATCATTTTTCCTTTACCTCTAATTTGTCCAAGAATTATGAAACTTTTGTGTTCGTTTTCCAAACGAAAAAAAAAAAAAAAAAAAACGTCCAATTACAACATTCAACATATTAAATTTTCAAAAGTAAATTTTATTACCGACGAGGGAAGGGGTTGATGTCGATGAGCAATGAAAACTCCAGTGAAGTGGCCAGCGGAATTTACTATTATCACCTCAGCAACATATTTTTGGAGCATATTAATTTCTTATTGTTTTTCCTTTGAATAGCTTTTGCTTGTCGAGAAACTATCAATTATATAAAGAAGATAAATAATGGAACAAAACATAAAAGAAAAAATCAAAAATTCGAGACTGATCTTGCAACAATAATTGTAATAATGTTGGATATTATAATTGATTTAACATATTTTGTAACAATATGTTGGATATTACAACATATTTTGTATAACAATAATTGTAACAATGTTGAAATAAATCAAAATCAAAATTCGGTATTGTAACAATTATAAATCAAAATGAAAATAATATTGAACATCAAAGAGCACTTTCTCCCCAGATTTTGGTGTTGGTGCTTGATCTGCAAATGAAGGACCTTCAAGCACCTTCACCCCCTCCCCCCCCCCCACCCCCCCCCCCACCCCCCATCATCTGAAGACAGTGACAGAGGAACAAGGTTTAGCTTGGACAATATACGCGTGAAAGAGGGACCAGGGAGATACTTGGTTAAGACATCAACAAGTTGAAGCTTGTTGGCAACATACGAGGGCGAAATGAACTTGACCTTGTATTGATCCCGAACAACGTGAAAAATTAATATCGAGATGCTTGGTTATCTCATGGAAAACCGGATTAGTCGTGATGTGAGTACAGCCTGATTGTCATACTAGAAGGGGATAGGAGTAGAGAGTGGAATGCGAAAGTTGCGTAACAAATAGGATAGCCATTGAAGCTCACAAACGGACGCAGCCATAGCCCGATATTCAGCCTCAGCCGAAGAATGAGAAACCGTATTCTTCTTCTTGGTTTTTCACGAGATGAGAGTAGAACCAAGAAGGATACAATACCCAGTAACAGAACGCCGGGAGTCAAGATAGGAAGCCCAATCAGAGTCAATATAGGCCGTGAGACAAAAATTGTTGGAAGCAGGAAAGTATAACCCAACTCGGCCAACCCTTTAAGGTAACGAACCCTATGAAGAGCAGCCTCCCAATGGAGGTCCATAGGACGATGCAAAAACTGGCTAAGATGTTGAACGGCAAAGGAATGATCAGGGTGGGTAAGACCCAGATAAAGTAATCTCCCAATGAGTCAATGATACTTTTTCGGCTAGCGAAGAGGAGCCCCCTGATCAGAAGCGGCGTAACCACAGACATAGCAATAGATAACCCACTGTCAATGAGAATATCCTGTACGTACTTATGCTCAGTAATGCTCATGCCGTCGGATCCGCAAGCAATCTCAAGACCAAGGAAATATTTGGCATATCCGAGGTATTTGATTGTGAACAAGTCATCAAGGTATACCTTAACTTCAGTGATCAAGGCGTTTTGAGGGTCCCGTGATGAGGATGTCATTGACATAAACCAATAAAGCAAGAAAACCATCATCCACCGGCTTGAGGAACAAACAGTGGTCCGAACTAGACTAAGAAAACCTAAAAGCTCTGAGCTTAGAGGTAAACTCAAGATTCCATTCGTGGGAGGCTTGCTTCATGCCATACAATGACTTTTGTAACTGACAAACAAGTCCATCAGCGACTTCATACCCTTCAGGAGCCGTCATATACACCTCTTCATCCAATGTTCCGTGAAGGAAAGCATTGTCAACATCTAGTTGATGTACTCGCCATGAATACGCAGCAGCGATGCTAAGAAAACAACCGCACAATTAATATCTTACCAACTGGAGAAAAGTTTTTCCGTATAATCCACCCCTTCGATTTGACTATAGCCCCTTGCCACAAGATGGCCTTATAGCAATTCACATTCCCACCATGGTTGAGTTTAAGCTTGAACACCCACTTTGATCCTATAGCCTTCTTACCAACAGGAACGGGCTCCAAAATTGAAGTGTTATTATGCTCAAGAGCTGAAATTTCTTGATCCATCGCACGTCGCCACTCCACATGCCCTTGAGCTTGTTTAGATGACTTGGGTTTCTACAAGAAAGATATGCATATGTGGATCAGAAAAGATGAGACATGGTTGCAAACAAAATCAGAGAGATAAACAGGTTTCTGCCGAAGTCGAGTGGACTGTCTAGGAGGAGGCAGAGGTGAAACAGAGGAGTTGGTGTTAGCAGTAATGGAAGGAGTATGTGGAGAGAGGGATGCGGGTACAATGGAAGGAACATAGGTCACCAAGGTATCAAAGTGTCATCCGAGGTGGGAATTAGAGCTAAGGGTGGATCGGGTTCCTCAGATTGTGAGTCAAAAAGGAATGAGGACCCATGGAAAATGACATCACGAGACGTGAAAATTTGCTAAGATTCAAGATCAAAAACTTTAAACCCATTTTGGCCTTGGCTATAACCCACAAAGATGCACTTCAGGGCTCGTTTAACAATTTTTTCCCGATGGGGCTTAGTCATGGTTGCGAAACACAAACAACCAAAAACACGTAGCCTAGAATAAGAGGTAGGGGAGTGATGGAGCAGTTTGTATGGGGTTTTCCAGTTTAGCACCAAAAGAGGGAAGACGGTTAATGAGGAATGTGGCCATGAGTATAGCTTCTCCCTAAAAGAGAGTGGATAAATGGGCTTGGAATAGTAGGGACCCTAGCAATTTCCAAAGTTGTATGTGACGTCATTCAACTAGGCCATTTTCCTGCAGGGTATAACAATAAGATTTTTGATGAATAATGCCAAGTGAGTGGAACAAAGCTTGGCAATCCTTGCTAAAAAATTCTGAACCGTTATCGGTCCAGATGTGTTTGATTTTGAGGCTGAACTGAGTTTGAACAATGGTGAAAAACAAGGTAAGATAATGCACAACTTGTCTTTTGTGTTTTCATAAGAAAATGTCCATGTGGACCGGCTATGGTCATCCACGATGGTGAGAAAATAATGGCAATTGGGATAATGAACTTTGGTGATTTGAACCCCATATATCAACGCTTATAAGATCGAAAGGCTTGACAGTGCGAGTGATGCTATGAGGGAAAGGTTTTCTGTGTTGTTTTTGCTAGGGGGCAGATAGAACAAATTTTTGTATTATTTGTTCATTGCACTTTATTTCAGAAACATGACTGAGTACTCTAGAGGAGGGGTGCCCCAACCTTTTATGCCATAGGCCGACCTCATTTGTAACTACTTGGGAAACAAAAGACATAGCACAAGGTGAAGAAAAAACGAGATACAAATACTGAATCAAAGGAGTTCCTATCTAGGACATATAGATTTTGAGTTTTCATACCACAAGCACAATCGTCTTATTCATCTGATCCTATAGACACGTTGTGAGAAGGAGTAAAAAAAAGCTGGATATTTGTGGTACCGCATAGCTTGTGACAGAGATTTCATTAGAATGAAAAGCGGGGACGTACAAGGCATCAATGCGAGTGAGTCTGTCGTGCAGAATGATGTTGCCAGACTTATGTATTTCTTTTGTAGCACCATCTGGAAGGTGTAAGCAAGAAGTGTGAGTTACTGTATTCAGGGATTGGAAATAGAGATGAATCATAGCACATATGGTAGTTGCACTGGAATCTAAGATCCAGGAGCCCTTAGGCACATAATCAGAATTAGGAGTGTGGTGCATACCTGCATATTCGTTGGCAAAAATTAACCTGAATAGGTGTAGCAGGACCTTTCTGCTTGAGCATCTTCATGACCTCCATAACAACCTCAAAGACATATGTCTTATCTTCAATTCGACATTCTCTAGGTTCCGTCTTCTCATCACTGTGTAACACCGAGTTCGCCCTATTATTTCATGCCTTCCTCCTTTGATCTTGTAACTCCTTATACCACTTCAGCACTCCATAAATCTTGAGGTAAGTGCTCCTGTCGTGACCAGGCCTATCACAGTTGTCACATCTCAGGTTTTCTTGTCCTGCATAGGCCTCTTTCTTGTAACGTCCTCCTCTCGAAGTACTATCCTTCCTCCTCTCTGTATTTCCAGCAAACAAAGCCACACCTTCAGGAGTTTCATTCAGGAGCATATGTACTCGACCATTTTTCTCGACTTGAAGTATAATAGAATACACCCTATTTACACGATAACGGATCCATAACAAGGAGCTGGCTCCTAGTACTGTCCAGTTCATCCGATAACCCCCATAAGAAACTGCATTAAGTGATTTTGTTTCTACCAAATATATTGTGGCCTTAGCAAGTCCACATGTGCATTCACAGCCACATATCCATTCAAGTAAAGGTGTCAATAGCACCAATTCATCCCAAAGTAGTGTGAGTTTGTTGTAGTAATCACTTACAGTGAAGTCTCCTACGTAACTGAAGTGATCTCTCGCTGTAGCTGGTGTAGGAGAGGTCCATTGCATGCGTCGTACTGTCGTCAAGCACAAGCCATAGACTGCGAGCTGATCTCGCATGTTCAAATGTATTTGACAGGCTCTTCGTCATCACATTTAACACTAGGAAGTCACCAATCTATCTGCACGGATCCACTGCTCAATCAATTCTGGATCTCCCATAGGTTTCACACATGTTACATTGACAAATCCTAATTTTGATTTCGCGCCTACGCTCGTCGAATCATTCACTCCATGCAAGGTAGTTCCTACCATCCAGAGGTGTAGACACCATAGTCAAGCCTGGATGATCCGACCTGTGGAGTTGCAGGACTATAGAACTAGTGTCATTCCTTCCAGTGCTAGAGCCTTCATCAGTTTCTCCTCCTTCTCCGTTCGCCATTTTCAACACCAAAGCACCTTCTACAGTGAGTGTACGGAAGTGAGGATCTCAGATACCTTTAGATGAAGGCTCTGATACCATGTTGAGAATTCATAGGCTCGGTGGCGAGAATATCCTCTTGTTCTACCTTGACTAACCTTACTACTCTTTTTCCAGTGTCAAAACACGATGGATCAGAGTTTAGTACACAAGTTGCTTCGTGAAAATAAGACCATGGATCGAGGAATGAAGCACATAAGTGAACATATGCAATTGCTAATTGCGCCTAATGACGGATATTTGGTAAAACATTGGACGATGTTAGTGCACCAAAAGATAACCAATGACAATGATCTGCTATCCGATTCGACCAACCAACTATAGATGATTGTTAAAATGATGATGGCCCCCCTTATTGAATTTCGATATTTGAAGCATTATATTTATTTGGTGGAGATGTATTGAATTATCATTTATATGTTTACATTTTTGATTAATTGTTTTATTTTTTTATTTTTATAGATTATTAATGGCAAATTAAATATTTTTAAATATTAAATATAAAAAAGCAATTATTGTAAATTAAAATTAAATTTGAGCCAGTATCAATGGTTCATTCTTTTGGTAGAGCTTTTTGAAGTTGACATCAATGATTTGATAACGAGGGTGTATCTTCATGCCTCTGTCCGAATCGACTCCGAACGACAATTAAACAGTACAATGTGCATGTTTGGAATTAGTGGGTAATCTAACTAAATTATCTCATCCAAAATTCCGTAGAAGTCAGAATCGGTGTCTGTATATGATGAGCTTTTCACACAAACACCACAATTCATTGTTGACTTCCGACATTGTGACGTTCAGTGTGAAATTTGAAGCCATTGACGACGTAAGACGGCTATGTCGTAACTTCTGCTCTAGGGCCCCAATAATGCAACTTCAACAATTCGTCGTTTGTGTGATCAATTCGGGTTTCACCTGCAATTCATCATATAGCAATTGAAATAATTGATTACAAACTGAGCATATTCGCATTTACAAGAAAGTGACACTTACAGGACGCTTGAACCAATCCTTGAATTGTGTTACCACTAGTTGATTGAATAGGAGTGCATTTCATCTCTCCATATGCATACTTAACTCGTATGGTTTTTAAAAGTTTCCTTTACATTTTTAGCCGAGTTATGCAGTTTTGAATTGAATAATCGAGATTCAACCCGTTGTGAAGAAAAGGAGTTAAAAAAGCCCCAAATAAAGACAGAAAAGTGATCAAAGTACAAAACAACAATATGCAGACTTCAACAAGCATCAGGGAACGTGATCATGCCCTATCCGACATCCGAGTCTGCGCCGGGGAAGATAAGGAGACTTTTGAAAGGGCAGATTTGAACAAACTCTAAGGCGTGATCACGCCTTTAACCTACATCCAGATCTGCGCGAGGACTCCGAAGTTGGCATACAGAAGGACTCTGAAATTGACACAAAAGAGGACTCTGAAGCTGCATAGGGAAGGGACTCTCAGCTATTAAAAAAGGAAGACTAGAACACAGGAGAAAATCCATCTTTTGATCATCGTGTTCTCTCTCTGTCTTTGAATTTATGCTTTCGTCTAGAATATTTTGTTTTAGCTATGAACATGTTTAGTAGCTAGTTTTCTATTCAGATTCAAGGGAAACGTTTAAACCTTATTGTTATGTTTTGAGATCTTGACTTTATCTGATTTCGCCAAGTATTTCTCGTCTTGATTTTCTGTTAACGGAATGATTATTATGATAGATCTGACAATTCGATTCAATATTGATTATTCTATTGCTATCCATGAGTTCAGTGATCTGTAATTAATCATGAATTAGTGGTATGAGTAGCGAGCAAATTTATTATGTGCTTTGCATGATTTATTTGTAGGGACGAGAAAACTAGGTTAGATAATTGCAGCTTCTCGATTATTGATCTTAGATTCAACTGTTTTCATTGATGGCGAATGCTATTATTGATGAATATGGAATGCTATTCGTGCCCAGTCTTGATATAATAAGTTTGGATTTAGATGCTTGAGTCAAATCCACTACGATAGGAAAACAGGGATTTGTTACGGCTATCCTAATAAATTCCAGAGTTGAATACTTGGTTATGGAATTAACCATTAGTGATCCATTGATAAAACATAACGATTTTGGTGAGACGAATCCCCTTGAATTGGACTTTTTCATCTATAATCTCTTCTCAGTTGTTTTACTCTTGCTTTTGTTAAATTAGTTCATTTATAATTAGTACTTAATTATACAAACCCCCTTTTTGGTTGCTACATCTAGATCGAGAAAGTAATCGATAATTCCCTTGGGATTCGACCTAGTTCCACGACTGCTACAGTTTAGAATCAGTTTTTATATGAAAACTGCAAAAACCAAGATTGATGTAGATGATGGAACTTTATCTGTCGAATTTGATGGGGAAATTGTAAAATTTAATATCTTTGAGGCTATGAAAACCCCAATGAGTTGCATGCGCTATCTGTCATGTTGAATATGATCGATTCAGTGGTACATGATGTGTTTGATGAAGAGAATGTTTGGTACTGAACTAGACTTAATCATGGAATTGGATGAAGGTGAAGATGATGATGACTTTGTTGAGTCACTTAGTGAAGTATTGAATCCTTCACCCTCTAATGAATCAAGCATTTCTCCTACGCACACTAAGTTACTTCCTTCTGTATTGCAGGCACCCAAGCTTAGAGTTGAAACCCTTGCCGAAGCATTTGAAAGTACATCTACTTGGGAGATGGAGAAACCTTGCCCGCCATCATATCCAATCAATTGCCGGAAGAACACGAAGAGAGGTTGGTGACGCTTCTCCCGAGAACATCGAACCGCGATAGGATGGACGTTAGCCGACATTAGGGGAATAAGCCCGGTAATGTGCATGCATCGAATCCACTTGGAAGACGATACTAAACCATCACGGCAGCCACAGAGGAGATTCAATCCAACACTAAAAGAAGTGGTAATGAAAGAAATCCTAAAGCTTTTGGATGCAGGTATTAATATTTCCTATCTCTGATAGTGCTTGAGTGAGTCCGGTGCACGTGGTACCAAAGAAAACATGTATGATGGTGGTAAAAAATCAAAATGACGAGTTGGTGCCGATGAGAGTGCAAAATGGTTGGCGTATGTGTATAGACTTTAGGAGGCTAAATCTAGCAACACCGCAAGGATCACTTCCCGCTACCCTTCATGGACCAAATGTTTAGAACGGCTTGCGGAAAAATCTTACTTTTGTTTTCTTGATGGGTTTTCAGGATATTATCAAATTGCCATAGCTCAAGAGGATCAAGAAAAGACAACCTTTACATGTCCCTTCGGTACCTTCGCATTTAGACGAATGCCTTTATGGTTGTGCAATGCCCCAGGTACGTTCCAAAGGTGTATGATGAGTATCTTTTCGGAATACATTGAGAAATGCATTGAAGTATTCATGGATGATTTTACTGTGTATGGTGGTTCATTTTGATGAATGTTTGGGTCACCTTGCAAAGGTCCTTCGAAGGTGCATAGAAACTAACTTGGTTCTTAATTTTGAAAAGTGTCCACTTTATGGTAAAACCAAGGCATTGTTCTAGGGCATGTGATATCTGCAAGAGGCATTGAGGATAGATAAAGCAAAAATTGATTTGATTGTGAACTTACCTTACCCTACTTGTGTTAGGGAAGTTCGTCGTTTTCTTGGACATGCAGGTTTTCTATCGAAGATTCATAAAAGATTTTGCAAAGATCACCCGACCTCTGTCTCGGCTGCTGCAAAAAGATGCACAATTCGACTTTGGTCAAGACTGTCAAGAGCATTTGACGAGTTGAAAAGAGCTTTAAACAAAGCACTCCCATTATTCAAACCACCGGATTGGAACCTACCATTTGAAGTCATGTGCGGATGCCAAGAACAATTGTGCAGTGGGCGCGCTGTTTTAGGACAGCAGTTTGGACAAAGGCATCATGTGATCTACTACGCCTCAAAGACTTTGGACGCCGCAAACTACTCCACGAACAGAAAAGGAGCTCTCTAGCTATTGTTTTTGCACTAGATAAATTCCGGTCTTATTTTACTCGGTTCTAAAATCGTGGTGTTTTCTGACCATGCAAGCGTTCAAATACTTACTGTCCAAGAAGGAATCTAAACCTCAATTTCGATCCGGTGGATCACTGTTGCTTCAAGAATTCGAACGTGACCATAAAAGACCGTAAGGGCTCGGAAAACTCGGTTGCCGACCACCTAGGTCGATTGGTAAGAAGGTCGAGGGATGACTTACCATCTCCGACTCTTTTCCTGACGAGCATTTATTCAAGGTGCAAAGGTATGTCCCGTGGTACTCTATCATTGTCAACTATTTAGTCGCTCGTGCGTTACCCCCTGATCTTAGTCGTGCTCAGATAGATAAAGTTCAAAAGTGAGGCAAATATTATGTATGGGATGATCCTTATCTATGGCGTTTTTGTTCGCATCAAGTGATAAAGCGTTGATGTACCTATGAGATGCACATCACTCCTGCTTACGTTTCTGTCATGATTTTGCATGCGGAGGTCAATTTGGTCCTAAACGCACGGCTAGGAAAGTATTGGATTGTGGGTTATATTGGAATACCTTGTTCAAAGATGCTTATGACTTCTGTAAACGGTGTGATTGTGAGATGCCAACGTACGGAGACAGTGTTCTCATCGGAATGAAATGCCCCAAACTCCAATTTTGATTGTTGAAAAGTTTTTTATGTTTGTGGTATTGATATTATATGGGTCACATATCCATCATATGTGGGTTTCTACATACTGGTGTTGATTATGTTTTCACCAAATACGAAGTGGAAAGCAAAAGCCACCGGACTGATGATTTACTACTGTCATTAGGTTTTGTCAAAACCCATATTTTTAACAGGTTTGGTTGTCCACGAGCGAACATGATCATGATCAAGGGAGTCAATTTTCTGTTAATCTGAGCAGTGGGAGCCTTGTTTCAAAAGAAGTATGGCGTGGGTTCACCATCGTGTGGCAACCGCCTGTCACCGTACAGACGAATGGCCAAGCAGCAGAAAGTGTCAAATCGGGAGGTGAAGTCTATTTTGGAGAAAACAGTGAGTCCCGAAGGAAGGATTGGAGCTTACGCTTGGATGATGCTTTATGGGCATACAGGACGGCGTTATAAAACTCCCATAGGGATGTCCCCACTATCGATTGGTGTTTGGTAAGGCATGTCACTTACCCGTAGAGATCGAACACAAAGCATATTGGGCAGTGCAAAAATGTAACTTGGATTATGAGCAAGGCCGGGATGGAGCGTAAAAGCTTCAGTTGCAAGAGCTAGAGGAACTACGTCTTGGCACGCGTATGAAAATATGCGGATTATATAAGGAGAAGGACAAGGCATTTCATTGATACTGAATCCTACGGAAACACTTTCACGGAGTCAGAAGGTCCTCCTTTACAACTCTCGGCTGAAATAATGCCATTGTAAGCTGCGTCCCGTTGGATTTGGTCTTTTGAGGTAATCTAATATTTTTCTGTATGGTAAGTGGAAATCAAGTCTGGATAGGCGGAAAATCTTCAAGGTAAATGCCATCGTTTGAAAGCATTCCTCCGAGGTGATGACTTAGGTAACCCCGTGGATATTTGCGATTGCCGTCACCCGCAGTCCCAGCAAGGATAATGAGCTCTTTCGTCGAGGCATGATGACGTTAAAAATTGCGCTTGTCGGGAGGCAACCCGGGCTTATATGCTTTATTTTTTGAACT
Organism: Sesamum alatum; assembly: GCA_034509735.1. Lineage (NCBI taxonomy): Eukaryota > Viridiplantae > Streptophyta > Magnoliopsida > Lamiales > Pedaliaceae > Sesamum > Sesamum alatum. Next base: position 29,737,313 of record JACGWO010000004.1, read on the forward strand.
TTTTTGTTTAGTATCTTTTCCTTCTCACCTCCGCAGATGACCTTCGTTATAAGGGCGTGGTCACGCCCCCATTTTGATGCCAGAGAAGCAAACAACGTGTTCATTGGGTCGACAGGCTTCACAACGAGATAAGCGTGTCACGCCCTATTCCCACTATCTCTCTGTCTGAAGCAAACGACGAAGATCGGCGATTTCCACCTTGATGTACAGACTTTGAGGAGTGTTAAGGCGTTGATCCACACCTAAAAGAAGGGAAAAAATCTGCATTCTTTATTTTATCCATTTTTTTTATTAAAAAAATAAATAATACTATATAATAATCAAAAAAAAACGAAAAAATTATATATGTTTATATTTTTGCACAACCCTAACTTTCCTCTTATCAAACCCTAATATCTTACCCATCTTTGCAGCACGGCCGCCCGCCGCCGTCACTGCCGCTGCTGTTCATCGACGCCGCGCCGCCACTGCCGCTCCGCTATCCCCCATGGCCCACTTGCTACACTGTCGCGCCGGAAAGGCCCTCCGCCCGGACCTCCTTCCTAAACCCGCTTTTGCCGCACCCATATCAGGGATGTTTATTTTTTACTCATCTAATTCTCTCTCTCTTTCATTTTCCTGTTATATGTGGTTTTATGTGCAACATTGGGACAATGTGCTACTTGGTGTGGGGAGGTTTGTGCATGATTTGGTTGGTGACTGTGGTTTGAGCCTGATAATTCTTCTATGTTCTGTGCTGTTGGTATTGCTGAATATTTGTGTTGGGGATTAATCTTTGTGGATGCAATTTTCTGGGTGTAAATTGTTTGTTTTGTACTGCGTTTAATCTCCATGAAACACCATAATTTGTGGCTTGAAAGAGTTTGATCTTTGAAACGAAATGTGTGGGTTGTCCTTGTAACTTGAACTAAATTCCTTGCATGTTTGTTTTGGTGTTGTCCCTGAAGTCAATAGGAATTTATGGTTTTAGGTTGAGATTAGTAGCGGAACGAACTCTATTGGCATATAAAAAAAATATTGTGTGTGAAAGATGTCCCATTGATTGCATTAGAACGAACAACGTTCAAGAATTCAACCTAAAAACCCTTTATTGGTGAGCTTTTGAGCCAAAGCCTTGCATTCAAATTAGTGCTCGTATATTTCTTTCAATTGAGGCATCGGACTTAGGTGTGCCATTCTAGAACTTGCTTGTGTAAACATTCGAGGTATTATTTTTGCATATTGGTGTATGAAAATGATAAGGGCACTTAGGAATAAGCCAATTACCTTTGAAAAGAGCCCCTACCAGAACTCACCCTTAGAAAACCATTGAGCCTTGGCCTCTATTTTTCTTGGTTAAACGCATTTTTAGCCGATTATCCCTTTCTTGGTTATGCCTGCAGAGATTTTTGAACCCTTTCAATGGGGATGTTGTTAATATTGGTTGGCTTGTTAAGTACGATGCGAAAAGAGTTAGAGAATGGAAAAAAAACAAAAAAAGGGGGGCATATGGGAGAACATGTTTGCTAAGACCCAAAAAGAAAAAAAAATGAAAAGGGATGCCAATGAAAAAAAAAAAAACAAAGAGAGAAAGAAAAAAGAAAAACAGAGAATCAAAGGACTTTGATGAATGAACGAGTTCTTTGACGAATTGGATGAACGAGAAAACGAAAGAAAAAGAGTAAAATGATCAAAGAGGAAGTGAAATTTGAGAACCAAAAAAAAAATCATGTTCGAAGTACGCATGTTTCAAACACTTTGGTGTGAAACGAAAAAAAAAAACGAGAGCAGGAATAAGCAATACAAGCAACTAAGTTGGACATCATCCTTTTGAATTCATGAGCCACAATCTTGGACCTCTTCTTGCACACCTTGACCCTTAGCCCCATTACAACCATGTTAAGACCCTTTGATTTATGCACTGCATAAGCATTTTGGCAGTGGTGGAGATTTGATTCACAAGCAAGCCTATTGGCAATTTGGCACTCTAATGTCCTATTTGAAGTTGCGACAAAAATCCCTTAAACACTTCTTGAGTGAATTTGAGGACATACCTATGAGAGTGTTGAGACTTGATTCGTTCACGTTTTGATAAAGTCAATGGGATACGTGCTTTGTTGTATTATTTGCCATTAGTTGTTTACTCTCAATATTGCAATCTCTTCTTAAAACTGCTGAAAGACATGTTGATTAAGGGATACACTGACTAGCATAAAGGGGGAATTTGGGGTATAGTTACTGGATAACCATGCTTTTTGACTCAAGAGATGCTTTGAGGACAAGCATGGTTTTGTTTGATGGGGAATTTGATAGGTTGGCATTTCATCTCTCATATGCATACTTAACTCGTATGGGTTTTAAAGGTTTCCTTTCATTTTTAGCCGAGTTATAGTTTTGAATGATTTCGAGATTCACCCGTTGTGAAGAAAAGGAGTTAAACAAGCCCAAATAAAGACAGAAAAGTGATCAAAGTACAAAACAACAAATATGCAGACTTCAACAAGCATCAGGGCGTGATCACGCCCTATCCGACATCCGAGTCTCGCGGGAAGATTAAGGAGACTTTTGGAAAGGGGCAGACTTGAACAAACTCTAAGCGTGATCACGCCTTAACCTACATCCAGATCTGCGCTGAGGACTTCCGAAGTTGGCATAAAGAAGGACTTGAAATTGACACAAAAGAGGACTTTGAGCTGCATAGGAAGGGACTCTACCCTATAAAAGGAAGACTATGAAACACAGAGAATATCCATCTTTGAATCACGTGTTACTCTCTCTTCTTTGAATTTTATTGCTTTCTGTCTAGAATATTTTGTTTAGCTAGACATGTTAAGTCAGCTAGTTTTCTATTCCGATTCAAGGGAAACGTTAAACCTATATTGTATGTTTGAGATCTTGACTTTATCTGATTTCGCCAAGTATTTTCGTTCTTGATGTTCTGGGTTAACGGATGTTTATTATTATAGAATCGACAAATCGATTCATATTGCATTAATTCTATTTGAATATCCATGAGTTCAGTGGATCCGTTAATTGTCATGAATTAGTGGTATGAAGTAGCGAGCAAATTAATTAGTGCTTTGCAATGATTTATTTGTAGGGACGAGAAACTAGCGTTAGATAATTGCAGCTATCTCGTTATTTGATCTAGATTCAACTGTTTTCATTTATGCGAATGCTATTATTGATAGAGATATGGAACGCTATCGTGCCCAGTCTTTGATATTAATAAGTTTGGATTTTAGATGCTTGAGTCAAATCCACTACGATAGGAAAACAGGGATTTTTACGGCTTTATCCTAATATAATTCCAGAGTTGAATACTGGTTATGGAATTAAACATTAGTGATCCATGTTAAACATAACGATTGGTGAGGACTGAACCCCTTGAATTGGACTTTCTTCAATCTATTAATTCTCTTCTCAGTTGTTACTCTTACTTTTGTTAATTTAGTTCATTTATTAATAGTACTTAATTCAAACCCCTTTTTTGGTTGTACATCTAGATCGAGAAGTAATCGATAATTCCCTTGGGATTCGACCTGGTTCCGACGACTGCTTACAGTTGCTAGAATCGTTTTATATTTGACGGTCTTCACAACCGATCATTGATCAATTTATCGGGTCCTTCGAATTGTGTTGCCTCGAACAGTTATTCAAGAATGACTTGTTATAGTAAAACTGATAGTTATAAAAATCCGTTGAATTTGAATTGAAATTGAAGCCTTGAGATAATTATGTTTGTAAATAAGACACTTAAGGGCGTAGTACGGACAACTACTTCACTATTACACAAGACGTTATGTCTCGATAACATGAGTTCCTCACGCTCAGCCATCTCTTCATTGAGGCTCACTTACCTCGGTCCGGGTAATTGAAAATTAGACCGTATTATTCGATCATCGTTTGCACGTGCCATCATCATCCGACCGGGTCTACTTCGCTTGCAGGAGAATGTGCGGTTCGCAGTTAGTGAAGAGAAAAAGCCCGATTTCTTCAGAATATAAGCCTCTGATAATTGACGCCTCCACGTGTGCTTTTGTTTACACCTTTCTTCAAATCGCATAGGAATCTATTATACAAGTATTTATTAAAATGCAAATTAATTGCTACTTAAATAATATATTTAACAGTGGTTAAATTACCTCTCAAATGGTACATCCATTGCACGGGCCCCCCAACACGCGCCTCAGATTGAGTGTGAACAATTAGAGGCTCACTTCAGTCAAGGACCCCCACACGTTTGTCTAGAAGCATTTCACGCAATGGCAGCGAATCAACTTTTGTATGAAACATGACAACATGGCTCTTCTGCCGTTGCATTCCTTACTCCTTCATGTCGATGGCCAATTGCCATAGTTAGAGGCATACCCATCGGAAACTAAGACAAAACGGAAAATCCACTCATATATTCTTCTTTCTTTTGCTCCTTCGGTCAGTGTATATACCGCTTTGGGCACACGTTCAGGTCTCTCTTTTCGGTCCACTTCAAGCCTCCGGCCGATTACATATAATCTTGAGATCCTTTCCGTGAATTTCAAATTGTCCTTCTTTCCCCTTGATGTCGATTCACAATATTGAATATATTTATCGAAAATTATTCTTCTCAATATGATGACATCAGATTGTGTCGTATCAGATGCGCCCCCCAGTATCATTGCTCCCAAGAAATGCTTTTCTTCATTTCCACTTATGGTCGACACCATAGCCTTCCGTTCACTCAACGGTTGTTCAAACTGCCACACTAAACGTTATGACACGGGTTTTGGGATCTGTTCTCCAGTCAGCCTCGACGTGCAACCTTCCTCTCGTTCACATTTTTAGTTAGACTTTCTTGTTCCAGCGATAAGGATGATCCCGGTGGTAGGAATTCCTGTGGCAGTCAAAATAGCATGGCCTTCGGGACCAGCTGTAAATAGAATGCCCGTGTGTTCCTCCATTAAAACTGGACACCCATATAACACCGCGATACTCCAACCAGACGCCATCCATAAGCAGGAAGGTCGTTCACTGTCCACATCAATTTGCAGCATGCATCATGAATGCCTGGTCTGTCGCAGTATCGTGCGTACGTACACCCACATGCCATAAATTCTTACAACTCTCAATTCAACGGCTCCAAGTTAGACATCAATAAGAAGTTTTGATTCGATGGGCCAGGGGATCACCACATTAGGAACAATACTCAGACTTCATGCCACATTTCCGAGGGGATTACGGTTCTGTAAGTATCACAGGCCAACCACTGAGTAAGTTTTACCATATTGGCCATGCGGTATGCAAAACCATCGTGCAACCCAAGTATAACATTACTGAGGTTCAGCTTGCAAAATCGGATCACTGTCAAAAGCTTCCAAGCATCCTGCATCGGAACGAATGAACTGGATCCTTCATCCGTCTGATGGCTCGCATTGGCCTCCGACGCACTACAACCTCATGCAGTCGATGGGTAAGCGATAGATACCTAAGAATGGCTACGGAATTCTTGTGTCTAGGTTTCTTGTCCTGGTGGGCTTGACCTAGCATCTCCACAACTACAATATTCCAAATCAATATGTCCTTCCAGTACAAGTGCAACCATTTTTGCAAGCATCAATCTTCTGAACTGGTAAACCCAATTTCTGTTCTTATCAATTTCTTCGTATTGTAATAATCGGCGGGAAAAGTGTTTGATTGCGGGGCATTACAGTATCAGCCCACTGGCATAAGCAATCATATGTATGCTCGAAAAAACCCCCTTCGGTCTTGATATTCACCAAAGAAGCAATTTGACGCCAACTGATAGGTGGTGCAGCCGTTCCACAATGGTTGGTCCGTAGCATGAACTAAATCAAAAACGGTCTGACAAGCCAGACACATAATCATCTGGGCCCCGATCGTAATATGAACTAGGACCCACATCAGATGACAATACCGATAGTACCTCATTTCAGCCGGTCCCTCCTAGTCGTACGAAGACCAGAAAGATGGCCCGACGACATCGAATTACATCCTCTGCGCCCAATCCATCTGTAGCCGCATCACCCCAATGCTATACCCTCTTCCGAACGGGTGGCGTTTGCTGCTGCTGCACATGGGGCGCTCAATGCTTCAAAATATAAACTACACCCTCTCCTCACCATGCGAATAAGTCCAATTATAATACTCAGCATAAAACCCTTTCATACACAAGTCAAAATTTACCACGTCTGGTGTTTTGAACCTTTTGTTTTGCACTTCGGGCAGGACACTTAATCTTCTCCCCATCCATATATGCACGCTGAGACTGGGCCCATTCTAAAAATGTTGTAATACTGTCCTGAAACTCTGCGTCACACCCAGCACGTTGCGCTGATCATACATCCATTTCCTTCAACTGTCTTAACATGATTTGGTCCTACGTAATTAACAACAATAATAAATAACGAGAATAATTATATTATATATGACTGACCATTACAGAATTTCAACTTCTTACTTGAGTCAAAACACCTATCCTTAATATCAAATGCAAAATTTGCGCAAATAATTGATCGTGTTCGATTTACACGAGATATAAAGAATCAATAGGGGAAGTTAGAACAAAATGAGTTGCTAGAGAGTAATGATAAGAACAATGAGAAAGAAGTGGGACATATATATAGAAAAAATTGGAAACAAGGGGCCATTGGAATATTTATTTGAAAACACACAACTAACCTTTGAAATATAGCCATTGATCCAGCTTTAGGAACGGGTCACTGCAAGTGGAACGGAATTCAACAATGCAATATATACCATTGTAAATAGCCGATTAGCAATTAAAGAAACGGTATTGATTCACACAACATCGTCAGCCTTCCAATTTGTAACTTATGGTTTCAGTAATAGGATTAGTGGAAAATGGTGGAAAAAATAAGTCATTCGCTGGTATTGGACTCATGCAAGAAATGTCAAAAGACCGCTGCAAGTGTGGATGTCAATTTACTGAAACACGGAATCGAGTCAGGACAATGCACAAACATAGACAGAGGCCATGCCACTGCAGTAGGTTTGCATACTATGGTTCACTGCGCCTACATTTCTCAAGCACTCAATCTTTTTAATTGTTCATATGGAAATTTTTAATTCTACACCAAAATGAATCAGTTTCGCTCTCACTGCAGCTCAATTCTTATTCTTCCACCGACCAGTGAATATTAGCAACAACGAGTCCAACCAACTTTGTTTGAAGATGGAGCTGCACACAAGACTTTATAACTTTACAGGTTTGCCAAGTTTCTATAATTGTACTTAGGATCGAAATTCCAATCGAACAGCAAGGTGTGAATGAGCATGTAAAACTTCTATATTACGACAAAGATGAGAAGCGTTATAAACTAAAGCGAATCCATTTCCAAATTTGCCACATAGTCGTGCCTACCAGTAATACAAATGCTGGAGCATCAAACAACATCAGACCTTGGAAAACAACGTCAAGCAGGCATTTAAAAGAATATTACGTCCCTATGTCCAAGCTAGGATTAGAAACGTGCGCCAGAACCTAAAAATTGGAAAGATGAATGACGGCAAAATTTATGTTGCCTATGAAAGCAACAATCACTATTGAAGGAATAGCCCGTGACTCGTCTTTGAGCGAGCCACTTGATGCCAAACTAAGCCTTCAGACCATTCATCAAGACAACCGTGTTCCAAATGAGGAACAAACTAAACCAATCCAAGCAAAATGATCTAGAAAATTTCGTCATCAAAAGTCAACAGACAGAACATCTAACACAATACTAAGGCCCCCAAAAACAGCAATTTACGAACACAAACGAAAAGTGTGTTACTAATCGGACTGGCTCATCTTGGGACTGCAGGAGAAATCCAAAGCTCGAGGAGAAAGGCGCCACTCCACCGCTCACCTAATTGAAGTTATATTAAAGAAGGGAGCATACGATGGCATCCCAAAACACAAAAAAATTGAACTTAGCATGGACTTGTTCTCATTGGATCCAAAGAAAAAAACCTCGATGCAGAAAGCCAAAGAAGAGTAAAGAAAGAGACATATGAAATGCCTATGGAAAACACAATAACATTAGTGAATACTTAGGCAGCGACTTGCCCTAAACTCCCGAGTGTCAGGGTATACCCTCATGAGACGAATAAAAGCTCAGATGGCTTGAAGCCAAAGTTAGAGATAAAAGAACAAGAGACGTAAGATTGCATCAAAGACTCATGTTAGGCCCGCCACAAAGGCGAACAATAAAACTAGGCAGACATCAATAAGAAAAACAACCATCAAAGAGACATGATAAATAAATATAGACGCAACCTTAACTTCATATCCAACACCGAAAGGGAACAAGCCAGAAAAGAGGCATGATATCAGCACAAAAAAGTAATCGCCTAATCAACCAAAGAACAATAAAAAAATGAATTGTACTAACATAAGATCAGGATAGATTATTACCCTAGTCTTTTGATTCTCTATAGATTATCATCATACAATCATTCACTACATATAACAACAACGACCAAAACTACAACATAAACACCATATAATTCTAAATACTCATCGAACAGTTTCCTATTTCACAATTTCCCGTTTGCATACCATTGTGCTTTATGGGACGAATTTTTCGCATTCTTAAATTGAATCATTAGGGTATCAAGTCCTAAGACGTCGGATCACCCGGAAATGTTCGTAATGAAGGTAGTCCGGTTATCGACCACGTGAATTCGGTGCACTCTAATGTCAGTTTCTTTTGGGTCAAAATGGATTAGATAATCCAAATGTCCTGCGGACACATGAATGGGACATCGTAAGTGCTCAACTAAAGTATATAACTTTGGGATTTTTATTGAACTATTTTCAAGCTTAAAAATATAACTAACTGAATTGATATTTTACATAGAAATCGCACTTTTAAGATACAAGGAAAATTTATAAAACTCAAACTCAACTAAATCATAAAATTTCAAGGTTTGAGTTACACCAGCAATAAACTGAGAATATTTCGCATACTTTAAAATTTTTGATATAACAATTACCGAGCTTCAATACGGACGGCCATATGATCTCGGGTCTAACCCGACGCGAATTAGTCTAACTTATTTGATTCATAAAGTAAAAAACTCCAACCATACCTCAATGGATAACTGTTGCATACTCGCGGAGACCAAGTTTAGAAAGATGGTGTTCTGAAATAATTTCATCAGTGTGTTATAGTGGATCTTAAAATCTTAGTAATTTAATTAATACTTGATTCATGTAATAACTCAATTAAGGTTTAAGATACCCGAAACAATTCAATCAACTAAATTTAACTGTAACTCATTATAGTTGTCGCTTTCAACTTTAAATATACATACTAAAAACATCAATATATAACAATTCTGATCCCAACAGAAGTTAACAATCAAAATTAATCGTTCCCTCAATAGAAGAAGGTGTTTTAGCTCATAACTAAACACTAGTGTGTAGTGGTAACTTATGGTGCCAAACGTCAAATCCTCTTAACTAAACTAATTTTAGTGTAGTTAATTCACAAGTCTTAAAACTCATATAAATTAATGTAACTTAGTTCGCTTCAACTTTAAAAATCTTTAACTAAAGCTAATGTAACTTATTAAACTTACAAGTTTAAAAGAGCCTCACTAAACTAATTTTAAACTTGTTAACTTTAAACGTAATAAATTTATACCACCTAAACTAATTTAACTTAAGTTGAACTCATAAGTTTTAAAAAAATACAACTAAATTAATTAAAAATTAAATTCAAGATATCAAGCTTAAAGTATATTAAATTTGTTTTCAAATTATTTGCTAATTGTAATATCTTTAATTGTATAGAAGAAGACATTTTTTTAAAAGCTGTAAGATGTTGATTCATGAATATTTACTTCTCAACTCAGTTACTGACTCGACACATCGATTAAACAGGGGTATCAACTACTTCGTGGTTGGAGCCATATACAGGAAGGACTTGAAAAATTGCGTCAAGGGATAGGAATTAGCTAGAGCAAGGACATAAATATACTAAAGCTCATCTCTCATCGACTAAAAACCACCAATCTCACGTTCACATTGTGACTCATTGGACACGCCATTGAGATCGGAATTAGGTGCATGAAGGTTAGTTTCCTTTTAGAAAACTTGTGTCAGAGCCGAATTCGGATAGTGCGAATACGGCAAATAGAAAGGCGTCAACGACGTAAACCGATGGAGTGATATAACTAGATTTGAGAGGTTTATAAATCTGAACAAAATTTAGGCTTGTATGCGCTTGACAATAGTTAATAGCAAGTCTGACAAGATAGTCTCATTGTGAATTGATAATATGCCAGTCTGCCATCAAAGCCGGCAATTCCAACCTCCTTCACAAAGATTTGTTGAAATAATATAGTATCCCCTTTTAATATATTCTAGCTTCTTAAAATTAGAATAGCTTTTATTTGTTGCGATTGCATGTTGAATTGCTGTTATTATATGCTAATTGAGAGATAGTTTTCGCTTAACGTGTTGTGGATTGTGTTTCCTTCAGTAAGTATTCGCGACATTTCATATAAAGTGTGTTTACGTAGTTAAAAATCAAATATATTTCTATTACTGTGATAAATAAATTTAACCTGTCATTGTACAAACAAAATACGAATTTTGATAAATGATATTATTTAAGTCTCTGTAAGTTTGTTGCTTGAAGGTAGAGAATTAGCGCGTCACGATGGATTTGTCTGTTGTTAAGACGAAATAAAGATATGTAGCTGTGCAACAGTACTGTCATTCTCAAGCAATAAAAATATTGGCCCTCTCAACAATTAATATAGCATCACGACTTCCGTGCAAATGGCCATTGTAAACAAAATGAGCTTTTGCGAAGAATTGTATTTAAAAGTTCGTTGGCAAAACTTGCAATGAAACACGTACATATTGCGACGACTTTTCGTTACAAATCGTAGCTTTGCAAACAGAAAACAATGTCGGCAACGAATTACCATCAACTTTGCCACGAATATATTACCATTTTAAAATTTGTTGCAATATATCGTAAAGTCAAATCTTTGAACAACAATTTTGCAATGAAAATTTACAACAGACAAAAAAATCCGTGGCATTTTTTTGCAACGAACAAAATAACTGTTGCTATATAGCAGTGGTATATAAGCAACTGAAAATAGTATTTTCGTTACAAAAAACCGTGGCAAATATTTTTTGCAACGGAATTTTTATAAAATCGTTGCATATCTGTTGCTATAGCTAATGTTTTATTGTGGTGGGTGATGCAATTTGCTGTTAGCTTTAGATATATTTTGTTGACTATATAATACATTAATGTTCTAATGTTCTAACATGCACCTTTTTCTCCTGTGTCTCATAATAACAATTCAAAATCTTACAAACATTTTCAATGTGCAACACATGTGCATCTGATGAAATATATCCAAAATATATTTATATATCCAATAATGTTTCAAATAAAAAATTTAAAGAAAAATGTGAATAATATTGTAACAATTATATATATATGTATATTTAAAACACCTAAATTAATAAACTTAAAAATTAAAAATTTAAATATAATATAGTAGAAGAAATATTATATCGAGGCATAAAAAAAACCCTACAGATGAAGAATGACTTATCCTATTAAACTTAATTGTTTATAATTTTTTTTAATAATGATACATAAATAGGGAGAATAGTAGTAAACTTTCACCATATAAAAATGATAGGAAATTACTATATAAAAACATGTTCCATATGTCTAAGAATTCAAAACTCTCAAGCCACCTGGGATATTGTGCATAAATTCATACATCTTCCTCGCTCAACGAGTCCCGCACAAACTTTGTCGCCCTCTTACCAGTTCCCTTGAGGTTTTCTCGGGCCACCTGAGATGGTGGAATCACCTCCTCCACAACTCGGAAGATTTGGACATCAAGGATCATGGTGTCTAGTGTTCCCTTACCAGATCAAATAAACACACATCAAATTCTCCAAGAAATTTTCGAGGATGAAATCCTTCCACCCGCCGGTAAGTCCACACCATAACCTTTATAGTCGTATTTTAGCTTTCCATGCATTGTCTTTGACTCGAAGCTCTATGTCATGGCTTCTGTTCAGAAGATAGACCTTTGCCCACTCAGAGGGATTGACTGCATTAGACATGCCACAAATGATATTAGAATTGCTTTTAGGAAGGAGTTGCACGAACGTAAGAGTAAATTAATCATTTGATTCTAAATATAAGATTTAAAAGACTCATATATATAAGCTTTTACCATGAAGAACCCTATGTAAACATTTGATGCCCGCATAGCCACGATGAAACTGTTCTCAGATGATGCGGCAAACAAAAGCCATTTGTTGCGCACTCTGTTTCTTCTTCGATTACTTCCCGTCGTTGACTAGGAGTTAAAAAAATAAATTAAATAGATAAGGAAAATAATAAATTCCTTTAATATCCAAAAAAAGCAATAAAAGATAAAATTTGCTTAGGTAAAGTGATCTTATTTTGCACGTCATGATATCTTGAGGAATCTAAATTTATTGCTTTTTTCCCTGTTATTTTTTATTAATTCCAACAACAGAAAAGTGCTGTGAAGATGAATTTTCCCGAAGAAAAAGTATGTATTTTAAAAATTGATTAGTTATTAATCCATCGGTTGCACGGATATATAATCTTTGAATTAAAATTATTAATAATATTTTTGGAAGTTCGATAAATTAAAAAAGTGAATTGATAAGTGCTTGAAATTCTAGCCTCCTCCTCCCTTTCCATGTTTTGTTCAGTGACAAATTGCTTCATTTGAGGAAGAATTACTCTAACAATATGTCTTGAGTGCTGAACCTTGTCTTTATTTAGTATCACAATTAGCTGCACAGTTTGCAAATGTCACGGCAAATCGGGCATGCTTCTTCACAATTTATTGGACTGTTTATATTATAATTAATATGTTTCTAAATACGCAACACTAAATAATATAATTTGATCCCTTACAAAATTTAAGATACTAACAATTGAAACTTTATTATTTGGAGGGGGTTTTATGTTCATAAATGATCGAACTCTGCTGGATTTTAAAATTCCCTCGTTTCAGTGCAAATTAATGTTTTGCAACTTATTTCCTTTTTATTTTAAATTTATTGCTTTTATACTTATATATATATAGTTATTATTCATAACTCGAGTTTTGAATGTATACGATTATAGAGTACGAGTATTTATATATAATTACTATATTGCTATACACGCATCATTAAATAATAAAATATAATCCGTTACAGCATTTAAGATACTAATAGTAGGGAGCATGTGCGTTGCACGTAATTTTTATTACTTCAACGAAATGATTACATTATTTAAATATTCAAGAAAAATATAAGGTATTTCCTAAATTAATAAAGATTATTTTGAAATTTCATGAGTACTTCATAAATAAAAAGAATCTTATTCATTAAGCTTAATGCATTTAGACTTTTAAAAAGTTACTAGTAAATGAATACGTGCGTTGCACGTGACTCATATGATTTCACTAAAATAATAGTATAATTTTAAAATTTAATGACTAGATGTGAAATACATTAATTAATTCATGATATAAAAAAGTATAATTCTCCAAATATTGATCAACTTGAAAAATTCTTTTAATATATAGAAAAATTAAAATAAATTTTGAAAATACTAAATTTAAGTAACTATGTTGCTATTAGACATTATCTTTTTTTTTTTTCCTTTTATCTTGATTGGTGGTAACATCTTCTTTTTGCTAGTTTTAATGATTATTGAATAGTTCATTATGAAGATAAACAATGATAGTATTGTATGAAATATTTTCTTAGAGCTTACTTCAAGTTTGACTCGCATACAAGTTGTGTAACAGTTAAATAATACTATTATTTAATGTTAAACAATCAATTAATAATTTTTCGACCATTGCTCTTATTATTTGAGTCCTAAATTTCAATAGACCCCGAGGTTCAAAATAGAGAATTTTCATAATGCTCTTTTTTTTTTTTCTCGAAACGTATCCAATATACTTGTTAAGCAAAGATAACAAAAAAATAATTGTTGGTGTTGACATCAAAATTCGGAATAAATTATCAATTAAAAACCCAAAAAAATTGGATAATAATTAGGTTTCAAATTAAAATCCACACTAAATTTTGGTTTTTTTACATATTATTGAGATAATAAATTCACACTAAATTTATACTAAACTTGGGCGTTAAGTGTCTCGACAGATTGATTTAAGATAAAAAACAAAATGATTCTTTTATTTTGGATTGGTTAAGTGGGTCAAAGCAAGTTCAAGTACAACTGTTAGAAGACTAATCCATATCAGAGCCCATAATTTTCAAGTTCAAGTTACATAAGCCTTGCCCATGCCTATAAAAGAACCTACACAACAGCTTTCAGAACACCAATACGCGCGCACACACACACGCACACAAACACACAACCCAAATCCTAAATGAGTCCAAACCTCTCGACATCTTCCAAAACTATGCAGCTGCAAAGGTTCTACGTCTTCCTTGATATTAAAGGCTTGATACCATATTTCAAGGTTGCTTGTGATTTTCTCCCACAACATGACACACAAGGCAAGGATTTTTCTTAATCTTCTTTATTATTGATTTTTTTTTTTCAACTTTTCTAGTGTAAATTGCATTTAACCAAAACCTTAAGTAGCAATGTTGTGTTGTATCTATTGAAAATTTCAATTACTTTTTATTTTTTTTATTTCTTTTTATTTCATAAATCATTGAAAAGTGTGCTAGAATTTTACTTAAATAACAAAAGGTCATTCTTCTCTATTACTATTCTATTTAAGTGGACGACTTAAATTTTCAAACGCTGTTTTGATTTACAATTAATATTACTATAGTGAATTTTTTTCTTATTATTGTTTCTTTTTATAGTTTTATATTTAACTACATCTCCTATTTTTCTTATAGATTATTTCTTGTAATTAAAAAAGTTATAACTTAATTTACAAAAAATTCAATTCAACTCAAGTAATTGAAATGAGAAAATATCTAATTTTTTATTTTGTTTGCAATTCTTGTAGGTAGTTAAGTGTTGGTTAAATGTATCATGACGAGTTTCTCTTTTTCTTTTACTACACATTAATAAGTAAATCACACACATGCACATGCGCGCACACTCACACACACACACACATATATTATATATATATATTATTGTGCTATATATATATATTTACTATGACTATTAGTATTATTATTCTTCTCACCTATTTATCAGTCAAAGTTTCTATATTAAAAATAATACTCCAGTAAAAGTACCCATATACATGCATCTCTAGGAATATTTCATACTATTTAACATTTGTAATCAACTAAACTATCCTTTGTTAAATTATAAATAACACTCATAAAAGTAAAGTAAAAAATATAAACATTCCTATTACTCCAAGTTCTAGCAGTTCAAGTAGCTACCCTAAAAAAAGATACAATTTGTGGATAACAAAAATGATATCTTCTATAGTTATAAACTTATGAGTAATTTCAATCACAATTGTTAGAATTTGAAATTATTATGATTGTCTATTCTTTTAGTATACTTTTATGATTGTTACTAAAAATTTAATAGGGGTAGTTTAGTCATCACAAATGTTAAAAAATATAAAAAATGAATCATTATTATTATTTCCAAAGTACTACGACTCTGCCTATACTTACGTCTGTCACATATTTAATCTTTTTTAATTAAGTGCACATAAATGTTACAAAATAAAATAAAATAAAATAAAATAAATATGATTGGTCAAATGTTCATTTAAATTTTGATACGTGTCAAGTTAATAATTCTTATATCTATGTCAATAATTTATTGAATGACCTACTTAATAATCATTTTTACGATATCTATTACAATCTTATTAGTAACTAAATTAATAAAAATTATAACATAATATAAAAAAGGCAAAATTATATTTTTTGTCCTTAACCATAGGTCGTTACCACTTTTGGTCCTGTAACTTACTCCATTTACACATTTAGTCAATTCTTTTGACGAATTTGGTCCTGAATCATCACACATTTGGTCTTTTTTTGGAAAATTTAGTCCTGTGTTGACAATTTTAGTTATATTCTCACTCGAGTAGATCTCATTTTTGGTCTTGTAATTATATGTCACCAGGACAAAATTTATCAACACATGATTAAATTTGCCAAAAAAGGACCAAAACTAATATGTGTTGGACTAGATTTGTCAAAAAAAAAAAAAAGGATTAAATGTGTAAACGAAGTAAGTTATAGGACCAAAAGTGCTAACGACCTAAAGTTATAGGACTCAAAATGTAATTTTGCCATAAAAAAATTAGAAGAATTTTTGAATGATACAAACTTTTTATAATAGTATAGAAAATTTTTATCAATGATTACGTGCCCATTTTTTCCTTTTTCTTTTTTTGAAAAATGGATATGTGTGGTGATGGTTTAAAAGTAGGATTTACACCTTTCAATTTTTTTTTTATATTTGAGCAATTTCTGTCATACATTGTAGAAAAGATTAGATCTTGTACACTGACATTTTATTTTATTTTATTAGCGAAAAATCATATAAGGTATCTAGTAATTATACAACAAATGCTGAAATCACATTTTAGTTTGTCTTACAACAAAAATATTCACTATATATGATTAGTGATTTAATTGATTCTCAATTTTCTTTTAACTTATGTTATCGTTCAAAATGTTTGCTTTACATGACAAATAAGTTAATTTCTTTTCATTTTTCATCTAACATATCTTAATATGTCAAGTGATCTAACTAATTCTCTATTTTATATCCATGCTAGAAAAATTTTCAACATTAAATCTTTTCAATTTTTATAAAATTTTCCTAGTCATTCCTTGTTATATAATAGGGGTACTTTTTATCTAGTAAGTATATTATTATGAATATAATATACTAAAAAAAGGATGTTAATATGTACAATGTGAAAAGTAATTATAAATATGAATAATGTTAAAAGTAATTAATAGGAATAAATATGGATAATGTGAAAAGTAATTAATAAGAATAAATATGTGTAATGTGAAATGTAATTAATAAAAATTAATAAGCATCTTATTTTACTTTTTTATCCTTAAAGAATTAATATTACAAGGTTAATTTAGTCCAATCACAAAAAGAAAGAAATTTTCTTGAGAATTCGTATTTTTATATATAATATAGATATAGATATAGATGTAGAAAGATTGTAAAAGCTTATCTATTCAGTGAACATTCAAAAGGTAAATGATAACATAACTAAATAAGTTGTTATGTAAACTCATGGTTCCATTTCATTTGTTTGTTCGATCTTGTTGGCAGGAGAAATTCTCTTACTTGTTTTATGAATTTATTGGGTATTCTCAATGAACTATTTATTATCTGCCCAATGCTGGCGTTTGAATTTCAATATTATCTTTCTTATCCCCATTTATTATTTTCATCGTTTTATCAAGATACTGCATCATGTTTATTAGCAATTGATGCATTTACTTGATCAACATTACTTGGAATTTGAAACCAATAAAGATTAAGTGAGTTAATTGATGTTTACTTTTGAGTTAATTTGACTATAATGATCATTTTTATTTTGATCATTCCATTCCCAAACGTCTTCTTTGTCAAACTCAACATCTTTTCTTATCACAATTTTCCTGCTGCTCGGGTTATACAACTTGTAGCCTTCGGAACTTTGGTCATAGTCAATGAACACATACCTTGCACTTTTATCGTCAAACTTTGTTCTTTTTTGACGGGACTACGAGTATAGGCTATGCTTCCAAAAACCCATAAGCGTGAAATAATTGGCTTATACTACCCCAATCTTCTTGAGGTGCTTTTCCATTAACACTTCTAGTATGATTTCGGTTCATCAAGTAAACTACATAAGAGACAAGTTCAGTCCAAGATTTGTTTGGCATATTTTTTCTTTTCAACATAGTCCTCGCGATGTTGAGAATGGAAAGGTTCTTTCCCTTGGCTAATCCATTTTGTTGAGGTGAATATGGAGTTTGTCATGGATGATGAATGCCATTTTTCTAAAAAAAATATTAGAATTGATTTGATGTGAATTCACCTTCTCTATCGGACCGAAGAGCATTAATTCGATAATCACTTTGGTTTTCTCCATCGCCTTGAATTTTTTAAACGGCCTACACACCTCTGGTTTATCCTTCAAAAAATACACCTAAGTTTTCGAGAATGGAAGATTGTGTTATAGTTCCACTAACAATCGAGTGTATTAACTCCAATGGATATCGAGCCCTTGTCATTGATTCTTTTTGAATTCTCTTTCTCGCTTGTTTACCATAAAGTCATCCTTCACAGAGTTGATTAGGATGGTCTATGGGAGGCAATCCTTTCACCATTCTTTCTTTACTCACCATTTTGAGACCATCAAAGTTTAAATGTCTAAACCTCAAATGCCATCGTCAAAATTGTTCATTGAAACAAGACTTCAAACATATAGGAACGTCACTTTGAATGTTTAGCATAAATATTCTATTTCTCGTCATGGGAACTTTGGCCAACAATCTGTCATTTTCATCTTTTATCGTCTTATTTTTATCTTTCAAGTGTATATTGTACTTTTTCTCCAAGAGTTGCGCAACTATTTGTTTGTGTTTTCATTTCAGTGAAAAAAAAATATGTATTTTCAATTTTGTATAGGTTTTCCTTTAAAATGGTAATAAGTTTAGATTAGTTATTATTGAGATTGTATTTTATATTGAATTATCATGTCAAATCAATATATTTATAATAAGACAACGTACAAACAAGCATATTTTCATGTTAAGTATTGTTTCAAAAACTGAAAACTTGAAATGATGAAAATACAAACAAACAAGCATGCATGACAGGGACATAAAAGACAATAGAGATAAATTGAAGGCTTTCATCTTTTGAACGAATCAAAATTGTACCTTTCCCTTTGATTTGAACCTTTGAAGAATCTCAAAAACTTATATTGCCATCAATTGATTCATTGAGATATACAAATAGATCGTTTCTGCCATTGATATGACTGTTTGCGCCGGAGTCAAGGTACCACCGATGTCCTTCTCATCTTGCGTATTTATGTACGCAAGAAGCAAGGTGGGATCCATTTCTTCTTTATCATTTGGACAAGATTATTTATCTCCTTCACATTTGGACATTCCTAAGTACAATGACCAAACTGATACAATTAAAACGCTCAATATTAGATTTTCATACCGTGATTGATTTGGTTTGTGTGTACCTCTCCAACCCCTGCCCCGTCCACGACCTTTTCCTTGATTGGTATTTTGGGCTGAATAATTATTCAGTTTGTCACTTGATGAATAATTCCGCTGTCATCGTCCGCCTCGTCCACATCCTCGGTTTTGTCCTTGACCACGAAATCCTACACACCCTCTTCCTCTTTTGGACGTGCTTGGATTTGTCTCTTTAATAGATAACATCGCTTTCAAAGCTTGTTCGACCGATTCTTGAATTGATTTCTTCAATCTTTCTTCATGCGCTTGCAGTGATCTAGCAAGTTCATCAACAGTGATGGCATCCAAATCGTTGGACTCTTCGATGGCAACAACAACATAATTAAATTAAATCCATATCTCTTTGTGTCCTCTCCATATCTCTTTATTTGATTGGTAATAGCCAAATCTCTTGACATATAATCCGAAATAGATTCAAAATTCTTCATGTGAAGAGATTCAAACTCACCTCTAATGTTTGGAGACGCACCTTCTTCACTTTGTCAGCACCTTTAAAAGAAGCTTGAAGAATTTCCCATGCTTCCTTGGAGGTCCTTGATGAATAAGTGTGAGTGCCTTTTGATCTTTCTTCTTTGCGTCATTCCCTTCAGTACCTTTTCCACGAAATCCCATACTTCATAGGCTCCAAAAAAAGCTTTCATTCTTATGCACCAATTATCATATTTAATTTGGTGAGGGTCAGAACTACAAATGGTGTTCTGTTCGACATTTTTCTTTAAGCTTTGGTCTCCAAATAAATTGGCTTTGATACCACTTTGTTAGTAAATGGAGAGCATTTATCACTCTAACTTACAGAAGAGGTTAGTGGAGGAAAGATGACATAACTAAAAATGACTTCTTATTTAGAGTAGAGGGTGCTGTAGAGAAACTGATTGCAAAAGAGGTGAAATCGGCCACATTTAAAATTACCGTATCGGGAGGTCCGTTTGATATCCAAAAACTGCTCAATAACTGCATTAGATTTCGTCATCTTTTATTGTGGCAACTATGGTATATGGTCAAAAGTAACTCAAGACTGCACACGCAAATACTTACATGCTATCTTGATAATATTTTTTGGGAGAATGAATTCATACAGGGCTGAGAGCAGAAATCCTCCCGCAGAAATGGCTACATTTGAGCAAAGTGGTGTCAAGATTACAAGGGAGGGGTGGTGCTTTTATTCCTCTAGACTAGCTTCATGTTTTGTGATTTTTTTTAATACTAGTAGGAACCACGTGCGTTGCACGTAATACTTATTACCTCAAAAAAATGAATAGATTATTTAAAAATTATTTAAGCAAAAATATAAGGTATTCATAAATTAATTAAAAATATTATTTTAAAATTTAATAAGCACTTTATAAATGAAAGATTTTATCCACTAAGCGTAAGGAATTTGAAATTTTAAACATTATTATAAAAGCTTTCCATTCAATGAAAAATCAAAAGCTAAATAACAATATAACTAAATAAGTTGTTACGTAAATATATGGTTCTACTATTCATTTGCTTGTTCGATTTTGTTGGTAGGAGAAACCCTCTCGCTTGCTTTCATGAATTTCTTGGGTTATGAAATTATTAATCATCTCCCCAATGCTTGGCATTTGAATTTGAATGTCATCTTTCTTATTCACCATTTACTATTTCCATCGTCTTCTCAAGATATTGCATCACGTTAAGTGAGTTAATTGATGTTTTACTTTTGATTTTCTTCTTTGATAGGGAATGTATCCCCTTTTTTGTAGAAACAATAATTTGTGTTAATATAGATAAATTGAGACATATATCCGTTCGATCTATGGAATTACAATAAACTCAAATGATTTTGTAGATGCTTATAGGCTCATGTCACTATAATATTTGGAGTTATGTTATAAACTAACAAATTAGTAATTTTGAAAATAAAAATTCAAAAAATGGCCAACTTTATTAAATTAAAACTTTTTATACTTCAAATACAGAAATGGCTAAATTATATACATTCCTTTATGTAAAAAATAAAAATACATTTATAAAAATTACCTTTTGCAACAAACTATAACACAAATAAAAACGAATTTGCATAAAATTTGAAATATGATAAAAAAAAATATACTAACTTGAGTGAGACGTTCTGAAAATGCACGCAGATTCTTTAAAGAACACATATAGTTGAAGGAAGTTAAAAAAATTTATGTTAGACATGTGAAATGCTTCTAATTATCTGAAGACCAAAATTTGTGACAAATTAAATTCTATAACAGCCGCGATTAGAATTAATAAACTATGAATGCTAACAATATAACTTATAATTATAAGTAACTTATGATCATTATAATTAGGTTTCATTTTCCATGTTTCCACATGTTGGTGTATTATTAATATGAATAACAAATGATGTTTTGGATATATAGATGGTAAATTCAACTTAATATTTCTACAAAGCATGGCGAAATTATTGTTCAGGTTATGTAAAAAGAAGTTCATAAGTGCTACTCCCGTAATGAATGGTACCAAAAGCGAAATGTCTAACTTATGGGATCAAAAATATTATTTTTCCTACCTTTAAATATATGATCTTATATGTGCATCACACCTGATACGCTCTAGTCTACATAAAATTATATGCATTCATTGTACATCACTATAAGTAATGCATTTACCTTTAAATATATGATTTTAAATATAAAAACCCAAAATCAGAGACTTTGGAAATTTAATTTTTTTTATTGAATAATCATTTGTACGGGAGAATTACATATTTGGTCCCTCGATAATACCACTAAAACAGTTTTGGTCCCCCTTCATTCACGAGTTACACTTTTGGTCCCAATTACATACATTTTTTAACACTTTTGGTCCTACCATCAACTCTCAGTTAAGAGTTAGCGGAAAATGCACGTGCTGCTTATGTGAGGCTGATTTTGGGGGGGAATTTGTTGCATTTTGGCGCCTAAATTGATTGGCCTTGACTATAAAACAATTTTGGCACCAAATCCTCTCTAAAAGAATTACAACCCCATCCCTATTCCCACTTTCATAATTTGACCGAAATTTTGTTGTTCAATGACTTCTAAATCAGAATTCTAGCCATAAGTAGAAGTTATTCAAATACTGATTCGGCCGATTTAATAATACAGTGTAATGTTGATTTTTGTGAGTTTCGTTTTCTGTAAACTATTGTGGATGATGATAATGTAATGTTGTTGATTTTCTGTACTAGTAATTTGATGTTGTGGGATGGTTGTGAAATTCTGATTTCTAATATTGTTTGTTGGTTTTTCTGTTTTTTGTGTTTTTTTAAAATAAATTAACTTTTACTCATGGCTAGAAATCAGTAAAAAATCAGTATTTAAATACCTTTTGCTCATGGCTAGGAATTTGATTTTGAAGTTATTGAACAACAAAATTTCGGTCAAATTATGAAAGTGAGAATAGGGATGGGGTTGTAATTAGAATAGTGATGGGGTTGTAATTTCTCTAGAGAGGATTTGGTGCCAAAATGGCTTTATAGTCAAGGCCAACCAATTTAGGTGCCAAAATGCAACAAATTTCCCCCCAAAATCAACTTCACATGCGCAAATGTGCGTTTTTCGTTAACTCTTAACGGAGAGTTGACGGTAGGACCAAAAGTGTTAAAAAATATGTCTAATTGGGACCAAATGTGTAACTCACGAATGAAGGGGGACCAAAACTGTTTTAGTGGTATTATAGAGGGACCAAAAGTATAATTCTCCCTCATTTGTACATAAATATAAGTAAGGCATATACCTTTACATATATGATCTTATACATGCGTCGTATGTGATAAGCTCTAGTCTACATAAAACTATAAACATTCATTGTACATCACTATAAGTAATACATATACCTTTAAATATATGATTTTATACGTGCATCGCACGTGATACGCTCTAATCTACATAAAATTGTATACATTCATTGTACATCATTATAAGTAATGCATTTACCTTTCAATATATGATTTTATACGTGCATTGCACATGATACGCTCTAATCTACATAAAAATTATAAACATACATAATCAACGCCTAATTGAACATCAACAACTTTTTCTTCACGACAATACCAAACATATTTTTTTATCTGTTTCACCACTTCTGATATATTAAAGCATAATTTGATATCTACAGTAACTTCTCGTTCATTTTAGACACTTTTCAATCATCTCTAGAAACAATTCAAACATAAACCACTATCTCCAACAACTAACAACATGACGTAAGTGAAAGGATCACTGTCAAAAGGCAAGGGTAAAATATATCACAAAATGTTAATAATGACAACATAAATAGGGAAAATAGAAGTGAACTTTTAGCCATAAAATGATAGGAAATTATACGTACTTAAAAACAAGTTCATATGTCTAAGGATATTCAAAACTTTCAAGCCACTGCACACATGCATTGAGCATAAATTCATACATCTTCCTCGCTCAACAAGTCCCTCACAAAGTATGTCTAGGGAAATTACACGTGCCTTGTTCTTATTGTAAAAAGACATTTGCAAGTAATATTTTAATAATAAATCGAAATTAACTAAAAGAAAAAAACCCAAAGTTCTTATGTTGTACTCCCAATTATACCTCTAAACAACCTGCATATAATTTTAGAATAAATAATTTTCCATTTAAGAAATAAATTATTATACAATAACATTTGATGGTATAATTTTAGATGGACTACATATAAAAAGTATGTAAAATAAGAAGCTAAAGCTTCAAAAGATCACAAAACATATTAAAGAATAAACGTCATAAATTGTAAATAGAAATCATCAATCTTATCAAATTGGAATTGCTTTTGAAAAATATAAAATGGGTCATATCTAATGAATTGATTTTATTTAAAATTGTATAATTCTTTGAAGGTAAAATACTAAATAATGCAACTTGAATATTAAATGAATGTAAAGATATACTATTTCACAGAGAAAATAGTAACAATTTAAATAATGAATAATAAGTGTTAAAAAGTAAAATAAAGAATGTGAAATTTTTACTGCAAATAAAAAACTATCTAACAAAAAGAAAAAAAACTGACATTGTATATAAAATATGTTGTAGGGAGAGGATGAAGAATTGTAAAGAAATATAGTATTACAACAAAATATCAAACTTAAAATCTACAAAATAATCAGCACTGAATTATAACTAAAATAATATAGGACCTCATGATACTAAATTCAATTATTCTGATACTTAGAATTTATGAAATTAGATTGCAAACCAAACCGGCAAATCGAAAAATAGTGGTTTGCTAATGAAGAAGAAGAAGAACTCTCTCTTCAGTTCAAAAATAGAACAAGAAAATCGGTTTGGGAGAGGGATAAAGAAGGAAAAAAGATGAGGAAGATGGCAGAGCCGCAGCGGACTTCATACCAAGTAGCGCTTTAATTTTCGACGTTTCTTTATTTATATTAGTTCTGAAAAGTGCAAAAAAAATTAAACTGATAGTTGGATGATTCCAAGTTTGGTGAATAGAGAAAACTTAATTGCTCAATCGTAATTAACAAAATTAATGTATAATATCTATATATACATCATCGGATTTTTGCCAACGACTAGTTGAATGATCACTATAAAGAAAGCAGGCTTATAGCAACGGACATTTTGCAGGGGACTAGTTCGTTGCAAATTTGCAATGAATTTTGCCACGTTATTGCAAAAAAATTTGATTTTTTTTTACATTGTCGTTGCAAATTCTGTGGCAAATAACGACAATAATTTGCAACGGACGACCATTGCAACATTCCATTGCAAAATTTGATCAACTTTAAAAATGTCCACATTCATCATAAGTCGTTGCAAAGGCCGTGGCACAACGTTGCAATGACTAATTCCGTCACAATCTTCCCACGATTTTGGCAACGGATGGCTTTCGTTGCAATCTTTGCAACGGATTTCTAATTACATCCATGCAAAAACTTTGCAACATATATTACAATGAAAATAGGTCGTTGCAAAAAGCATTTCATGGTTTGCAACAGACGTAGCAACGAATTCATTTTCCGTTGCAAACTCGCCGACAATTTTGCAACGGAATGTGCAACGATCTATAAAGTCGTTGCAATCCGTACATTATCGTTGTAGTCACTAATTATTGAGCCGTTGATCAGTTTGCAACAGGCAGTACAACGGATTCCGTCCGTTCGAATGGGTTTATGACACTTGTATTCTATTCTTCTCAATTTATTATTTTGCAACGGATAAATTAATCCATGGTAAAATCCATTGCAAAGTCCGTTGCAAATCCGGGAAAAAATAGTAATAAAAAAGAACCTCCATTCTACTTCAGTTATTTTTATAATCGTCCATTACAACTTCTTTCTCTTCTCTCCTTCCACTCAACGGATTTTTTAATCTTCTCTTTACATTAGATTGTTAATGATCACGCTGGTGCAACGAGTCACACATTTGGACATTTAGCTGACTTACATTAAGGTTAGTACAAAAGTTTTACTAGTTTATATATATATCTCAATTTTATTCTTGAAATTGTAAGTTTATATGTGTGTATGTTAATGAATATGTATAATGACAAATTGGAATAATTATGAGCAATTAATTGGGATTAGATATTGGTGTTTGATGCAGCTGGTCCTGTCTCTCGTCCATAGGGGGATGTATTTGGTTATCCGACATATCCTAGCCATCAATCACATGCAAACGATGCTGGTCCAAGTTCTAATTATGACGCGGTACAGTACAATACTGACAATATAGGAGCATTTTTTGAAAAGTTTTTTTATGGCGTGCTCACTACAGATCAACTGTTATAAATGGGAGCGAAAATCACTCTAGGTTATTTGCGGTTGCAAGGTTAGTGAACATTAAATCTGAACACAATGTATCACAGAATTGTCATGATCAGGATTTACATGTAATAGGGAGAAGCTACCACGAGATCACACGTTACCCAATGATTATTATAGTGCGAAAAAAGTTGATATGAGAGTTAGGTTTACCTGTTGAGAAATTGGACGCATGTAAGGCTGGTTGTATGTTATTCTCGAAAGAAGACAAGCATTTGGAATTGTGCCCGAAGAAAAACAAATAGATTGATCCTTCCAAAGGAGTGAACATTCACCTGAAGTATCACTTGGTTGATGTAAATATCAAACGTATAAACTAAAAAGATGATCCGTTTATCCTAGCATAACCATCTATCCAAGTGTACTATGCTCAATATCCAAGTTTAAGAAGAGATAAAGTTGATTGGGTAGCTGTATGTCAAGCAAAAGCTAGACGAACTGTTGAGTCCAGGTGGATTGATGTTGTATTTCAGGAGGATGAGATCGAATTTGTTCCAACGATTACATTTGAAAATGAAAATCAACCTCTAGATGACATCAAGGGCACACACATTTTTGTTGATGATGATAATGAAATGGAAGATGATGAAAAGGAAGAAGATAGTTTTGAAGAATATGAAACGACTGATGATGAAGAAGCGCTTGAACAAGATGATGATGATGATGATTAGTTGAACATGCTGTATTTTGATGATTTTTATCATGATTTTTTTATTTGATTTATTAATTGAAGATAATATCTTAAATCATGTATGTATCCAAAGTTGCATTTCAATTAGTTTGCAAAAGAATTATACTTCAAGAAATTAATTCTTACATCACAAATCACACTTTACGGCAACAACATTCGTTTCAAGTCTTATCTAACAATTAAGCTAATCTAATAACGGCTCAAGGATACACAACTAATTCATTAACTTAATGGTGGATGTCCGTAAATTTTGGTTGACTTTATATAGTAAAAACAAATCTATTAACTAAAGCGCAGAACGTTATATATTTCAAGAAATCAATTGTGGCAAAATACATCACACTTTACCGCAGCAGCAATCATTCAAGTCTTACGTAACAAGCTAATGTAACAACCTCTCAAGGATACACAACCAATTGATTGACTTAAGAGGAGATGTTCGTAAAATTGGTTGACTTAATATAGTAGAAACAAATCTATTAACTAAAGCAAGACATAAATTATCTCGCAAAATAGCAGGAGTTCCCAATTTCATTTCCATTTCGCAATTGAAGTAAATTCTCTTCGATCTAACATTTAAACGCGTTCAGATGCTTTCACGAATGGATCTTAGTCGTCTTATACTAATTGTTCCCCAAATTTATTAGAAATTTTTATATATCACTACAATCATCAACACAAATGCAATAATTCCAACTGAAGTCAACATTCAAGGTTTCAAATCTACATTAAACACATATGTGAAAGAATGACATCAAGCCCAATACCCTGAATCTGAGAAGCCCTTTGAACCAATTTGTCAATTTCACAAGAAAACACACAACACACACACCTAGAAAACTTCATCGCAGTTCTCAAACAACATATAAAATTGATTGTACTAAAAAGATGAGCCGTTTATCCTAGCATAACCAGCTATCCAAGTGTATTACGCTCAATATCCAAGTTTAAGCAGAGATAAAGTTGATTGGATGGCTGTATGTCAACCAAAAACTAGACGAACTGTTGAGTCAAGGTGGATTGATGTTGCATTTCAGGAGGATGAGATCTAATCTATTTCAGTGATTACGTTTCAAAATGAAAATCAACCTCTAGATGACATCAAGGGCACACATATTTTTGTTGATATATTTATAATGAAACAGAATATGATGAAAAGGAAGAAGATAATTTTGAAGAATATGAAACGATTGATGATGAAGAAGCGCTTGAACAAGATGATGATGATGATGATTAGTTGAAACATGCTGTACTTTGATGACTTTTATCATGATGTTTTTTATCTGATTTATTAATTGAAAATAATATCTTAAATTATTTATCTCATTTAATTTTTAAAATATGTATTAATTATAAAAAATATTTTATCTCATTTATTAATTGAAGATAATATCTTAAATTATTTATCTTATTTAATTTTTAAAATATCTATAAATTATAAAAAATAGTTTACTAATTATAAAAATATTTAACTATACACTTTTCCTCCCCATTTTCCTCCTTTTCCCCCAATTTTCTCCCTCCCCCATTTATTTTTTGCAGCCCTAGTTTCTCCATTTCTTCTTCTGCTTTTTCTCTCATTTTCTTTCTCGGCCGCCTCCGCCGCCGCTGAGCTCCTCCCGCTGCCACCGAGGGTCTCATTTTCTTTTCCTCTTCTTTTTCTCTCTTTCTCCTCCTCTTTTTCTGTTTTTGCAGTCGCCGCCCCCCGTCGCCACGGACACATCGGGCCTCTTCTCTCCTTCTCCTCATCTCTTTCTTCTCTTTTCTTTTTTTCTTTTTTTTTTTTTTTGCTTTTTTTTGGCTGCCCGCTTCGCCGCTGCCTGCTCACTACTGCACCTCACCGCCAGCCTATGCCATATTGCAACCAGTGGTACACATACAGCTGTAATCACCAAATCTGGTTAGAGATCTATTGGCTACAATATTTTGTTTCTTTAAGTAGACAAAATATCTTTCCAGCCCTTTGGATTATTTGACATAGGACAAGTTTTGATGCCTTTATTAGATCTCTTTATAAGTTCCCAAAACTGATTGCCCACATTATGTCAATATATTACTGTATATTGATTGTGAGATAATTGTTCTCAACAATAGTGTATACACTCTCTTATCCTCACTTTCTTGTCATACCTGGCTTGTTTGATTTTGTTTGGTTTCTAATAAAAAATTTCTTGTTTGGCTTTTTTTTGTCTTTATAGCCAAGTGTGGAAGATTTAGGTGAACTTGACAAAGACTTAAGGTATTTTTTTTGTAATCCTTTGCCTAAAATGTGCTTGGTATAAAATGTATATTGAATGTGTATTTGATATATTGAGTATGTATTTGGTATAAAATGTTTTTGGAGTATGTGTTTGGTATAAAATGTATATTGAATGTGTTTGGTATAAAATGTATATTGTGTTTGGTATGAAGACTATGTGTTTGGTATATTCATTATGTGTTTGGTATAAAATGTATATTGTGTTTTGTGTATTGAATATGTATTTAACTTTGTTAACTTTCAACTTAAAATATTTAACTAAATTAATTTAACTTAGTTAATTCATAAGTTAAAAAACTCAACTCAACTAATTCAACTTAGTTCCCTTTCAACTTAAAATATTTAATTAAACTAATTTAACATAGTTAATTCATAAGTTAAAACTAATGTAACTTAGTTTGCTTTCAACTTCAAATCTTTAACAAAACTAATTTAGCTTGGTTCACTCACTAGTTGTAAACTCATATAAACTAATGTAACTTAGTTCGCTTTCAACTTAAAATCCTTAACTAAACTAATGTAACTTATTTAACTTACAAGTTAAAAACTCAACTAAACTAATTTAACTTTGTTAACTTTAAACTTAAAATATTTAACTAAACTAATTTAACTTAGTTAACTCGTTAGTGAAAAACTCAACTAAATTATTAAAAATTAAGTTAAAGGAAATATTTAAATTGTTTTCAAATTATTTGCTATTTATAATATTCTTAAATGTATAGAAAAAAATTTAAAAGCTGAGTGTTGATCATAATATTGTTTCTCAAAGTTTATTGGTGTCATCTTCAACCACATCGATTAACTATCAACCACTATGGTTGGAGGCAATAGGAAGAACAAAGAAGGGTCAAGTTTGGGGGATAGGCTTAGAGGCAAGGACTTATACTTGTACTCTCTCGACTAAAACCACCAATCTCACTCCAGTAGCTGAACACCATGGATTGGAATTGGTACAGAAGTTGTTTCGTGAAAAACGAGACCATGAAACGGCAAATGTAGCGCAACAGTAAAAAGATAGAGAAAATATTGAGTTTTATATCTGAAAAATTTGGTACCGCGTTTGACGATATTATGAGCGAGTCTGAAGATAGTCCCGGTGATGATAATTTGCCATCTGTACCCGACCACCCACCCACCTTCACAAGATTGTAAAAATGAATATGATCCCCCTTTTTAAATATGTATGCTTTAAAATTAAATAATTTTTTTTTTTTTTTTTTGTGGATTGCAATGTTGAATTTTCTTTATTATATGTATTTTTGCTTAACTATTTTGTCTCGTTTGAATTTATAAATTTTTAGAGTTAAATCAAATATATTTTTATTATTAATTATAAATTGTGAAATTGTCTTTGTAAACCAAAATAATTTTGCAATGAATTATGGTTGTGGTAAATTTGCGTGGATTTTCATTGCAATTGTCCTTGTAGACAAAAATAATTTTGCAATGAATTTTAGTAAATTATGTCGTTGCAAATTTTGCAACGGAATGTCGTTGCAAAAAAGTATTGCATTATTGCAAACTTCCATTGCAAATGCCATTGTAAACAAAAATAGTTTTTTGCAAAGAATTGTATTTAAAAAGTTCATTGCAAAACTTGCAACGAAATGACGTTTATTTCAACGACTCTGGTTACAAATGTAGTTGCAAACAGAAAATAATTTTGCAACGAATTATCATCAACTTTGCCACGAATATACAATTTCGAAAATTGTTGCAATATATGTAACGTCAACTCTTTGAACAACAAATTTTGCAATGGAAGTTTACAACAGACAAAAAACCGTGGCATTTTTTTTGCAACGGACAAAATAACCGTTGCTATATAGTAGTGGTACCTATAGAAACGGAAAATATTTCGTTACAAAAAACCATGGCAAATCTATTTTGCAACGATTATTATGAAATCGTTGCAAAAATCTATTGCTATAGCTATTTAAAAGAGAATTAGTAATAGCCATAAAAAAACCTACAAATGAAAAATGACTTATCCTATTCAACTTAATTTGCTTATAAAAGATCCTCAATAAGGGACTTGGCAATTCAAACATGACTGTAAGTATCGCATTTACTTTAAATAAATGATTTTATGCGTGCGATGCATGTAATACACTATAACACTATAAACATTCATTACCAACGCCTACAAGTATGCACTTACCTTGAACTATATAATTTTATACGTGCATTGAGTCTACGTAAAACTATAAACATTCATTATCAACGCCTACAAGTATTATATTTACCTTTAAATATATGATATTATACGTGCGATGCACTAAGTCTACATAAAACTATAAATATTCATTATCAACACGTACAAGTAATATTACCTTTACATATGTGATATTATACACGCGATACGCCCTAACAGGGTAAAATACAGTACAAAATTATTAATAATGATAACATAAACAGGGAGAATAGTACTAAACTTTCAGCCATATAAAAATGATAGGAAATTACTACTTAAAAACATGTTCCATATGTCTAAGAAATTCAAAACACTCAAGCCACTTAGGACATTGTGCATAAATTCATACATCTTCCTCGCTCAACGAGTCCCGCACAAACTTTGTCGCCCTCTTACCAGTTCCCCTTGAGGTTTCTCGGGCCACCGAGATGGTGGAATCACCCCCTCCACGAAACTCGGAAGATTTCGACATCAAGGATCACGGTGTCTTTTGTTCCTCTTACCAGATCGAATAAACACACATCAAATTCTTCTAAGAAATTTTCAACGATGAAATCCTTCCACCCACCGGTAAGTCCACCACCATAACCTTTATAGTGGTATTTAGCTTTCCATGCATTGTCTTTGACTCGAAGCTCTATGTCATGGCTTCTGTTCTGAAGATAGACCTTTGCCCACTCAGAGGGGATTGACTGCATTAGACATGCCACAAATGATATTAGAATTGCTAATAGGAAGGAGTTGCGCGAACATAAGAGTAAAGAGTCATTTGATTCTAAATATAAGATTTAAAAGACTCATATATATAAGCTTTTACCATGAAGAACCCCTTTTAAACATGTGATGCCCGCATAACCACGATGAAACTGTTCTCAGATGATGTGGCAACAAACATTTGTTCTTCTTCGGTTACGTCCCGTCGTCGAGATTTAAGCTGCAATTCGTATGCACCTCTTGACCCCCGTCTTCCTTGTACATCAAGATGAGTTCAAAAACAAGAACTAGGAGTTAAGAAATATAAAGTATGAAGCCTATGTTGTACTCGTGCAAAATTAAATAGAAAGTCAAAAATGGGATCCTGACAACACTTCTTATTCCCCTACGACTCCCTGAAGTAGATCGACTGGGCTGTATTCTTGAAGGTGGCGTTCTTGGAGCATCACTCCTAGGTTTTTTCACTCTGATCATCAGCAACATCATCTGAGGATTGATTTGATTGATCAAAACATTCCTCCAAGATTCTCCAAGCTTATTGCCACGTGCACTTTCTGTATGCACGCATTTCTTGACAAAATAAGATGTTGCTTTCTCACATAAGCTTTCTTGATCGAACATGAAAACATCAAAACTTGAATTCCCATTGTACTTGAAAATTAAAATATCATTTTCTTCTAAGGAATGGTCTTCAACAAATGCTATCCAACCATGTTTGAGAAGCAACATATCTCCGTTTGCCACCAATCCTACACTCCATACATTCCCACTTGGGCCTCTCAATGCTACTGTTCCTGCCATTTTCTCTGTTAGATTATTCCCAAACTTTTTGGGGATGGCCTGTGTATGTACCCAAATTAAATTGTTTCAAGTCTTATCCAACCATTAAGCTAATGTAATAACGCCTCAAGGATACACAACCAATTGATTGACTAAAGAGGAGATGTCCGTAAAGTTGGTTGACTTAATATAGTAGAAACAAATCTATTAACTAAAGCAACACATAAATTTTCTCGCAAAAATAGCAGGAGATGCCGGTTTCATTTCCTTTTCACAATCGAAGTAAATTCTCTTCGATCTAACACTTAAACGCGTTCAGATGCTTTCACGAACGGATCTTAGTCGTCTTATACTAATTTTTCCCAAAATTTATTATAAATTTTGATGTATCACCACAATCATCAACACAAATGCAATAATTCCAACTGAATTCAACATTCAAGGTTCCAAATCTAAATTAAACAAAGATGTGAAAGAATGACATCAAGCCCAATACCCTTAATCCCAGAACCCCTTTGAACCAATTTTCCAAGAAAACACACACACACACACTGGATCCCCACAAAAATAAAATGATACCAAAGCATAAAAGACTGAAAACCCCACCTGGAAAACTTCATCTCAGTTCTCAAACAACATATAAACTTGACAGCAACAACATGATCATTCATGAAATCAAAAAATTTAAACGGCAAATAAAAATGACATGCACGACCAATTTGACTTAGAATTTTCACCCAATTTCTCACATAAAAGAAAAATAAAAAAGGGGGAAGCACATGCAGAGGGAGGATAACAAGTTGTTCGACTCACAAGCTGCTGATCAAATCTGCTGGTGAGGACCTGACAGCACTGAACTGTCTGAAAACATGACCAGTATATGTTTTCTTCCCACTTCGTGCAGTCCATGCAGTCGTCCCATGATAATATTTACGGGAGAGAGTGGAATTCTTACAGGGCTGAGAGCTGAAATCCTCCCGTAGCAACGGCTAAATTTTAGCACAGTGGTGTTTTTTTATGGGGATGGAGAAGGAGGTCTGAAAAACTTGGAAATAGAGAAGGAGGTTTTGGAGTAGTTTCAATTTTTGTGATTTTTTAATAGGAGCGATAATTATATATTAATATTAACTACTATTTAATATATTTAAATTATAATATATCCATATTATATTAACCAGAAATTTATAAATTTAATAGTATTTAAACTCATAATCTCATATTCACTTTTAGACCTCAACTTTAAATATTAAGTCAAATTTTGATCGTAAAAACGAATATGTTATATCATGTTTTTAGATATTCTCAATTTTTTAAATGTTTTATCAATTCGTCCAATAACTATATATGAATTAGATAAGGAAAATAATAAATTCCTTTAATATACCAAAAGAATAATAAAAGATAAAATTTGGATAAGGTAAGTGATCTAATTTTGCACGTCATGATATCTTAAGGAATCTAAATTTATTGTTTTTTCCCCTATTATTTTTATTAATTCCTTAATAGAAAAGTGATGTGAAAATGAATTTTCCCCAAGAAAAGTATGTCATTTTATGTGCACGTGTATGTGTATTTTAAAAAATTGATTAGTTATTAATCCATCGGTTTCACATACATATAATATTTGAACTAAAATTCTTGATAATATTTTGGAAGTTTGATAATTAAAAGAGTGAATGGATGAGGGCTTGAATTCTAGCCTCCTCCTCCCTTTCCATGTTTTGTTCAACGACAAATTGCTGCATTTGAGGAAGAACTATAATTATTATGTGCTAAATACGCATCACTAACAATTGAGATACTAACAATTGAAACTTTATAACTATAATTATAATCTGATCCCTAACAACATTTAAGATACTAACAATTGAAACTTTATTATTCGTAGGGGGGTTTTATGTTCATAAACGATCGAACTCTACTGGATTTTAAAATTTCCTCGTCAATGAATCATGATTCAGAGTAAGGAGCTAGAATCCGTTGAGGATGATAGAGCTTTCAGTGCATATTGTTGTGCAACTTATTTCCTTTTTATTTTAAATTTATTGCTTTTATATTTATATATATATAGTTATTATTCATATCTTGAGTTTTGAATGAATACAAATATGGAGTACGAGTATATATATATATATATATATATATAATTACTATATTTCTATACACGCACCATTTAAAAACGAGCTTTTCCTTTTTTTTTATAATTTTTTTATATATTTTTTTATTTTTAGAATTTTTATATGTTTATACATTTAACTTTTATAGTTTATATAAAAATAAACTTAATCAATAATTTAGTAAATTATAATATTTTTTTTTAAATAATTATTTAATATGACACATATAAATTTATGTTAAAACTTAGTGATTCCCATGAATTAATCTAAAGATGATGATGCTGACGACGATGACGATGACGATCATAATAATAATAATAATAATAATAATAATAATAATAATAATATTGAAATCAACAAGCTTAATTCAACAATTTAGTAAGTTTTAATATTTTTTTAATATGACACATATAAATTCTATATTATATTTTAATATTTATTTATAATCTCTTCTAATTTTTTAAATTAACAAGTCCCAACAATTAATTTATATATATACATATTCTATACTATTATAATTTATAATAGTATAATTTTATTAAAAAATTATACCAATAATTAAATAATATATAAAAAAAATTTACAAATAACTACAAGCTCGAGCTCGACTCGAGTTCGAGCCATACCCTTCAAAATCGAGCTCGAGCTCGAGCTCGCCAAAAATGGTCGAGCTCGTCTCGTTGCCAGCCTTACTTCATATATAAAAAGAATCTTATTCATTAAGCGTAATATTTTCAGTTTTTGTGATTTTTTAATAGGAGTGATAATTATATATTAATTAAAATACTATTTAATATAATTAGATTATAATATATTCATAATATATTAATCAAAAATTTATAAATTTAATAGTATTTAAACTCATAATCTCAAATTCACTTTTAGACCTCAACTTCAACTATTAAGTCAAATTCTGATCGATTTATGCACGAATATGTTATATCATGTTTCGAGATATTCTCAATTTTTTCAATATTTTATCATTTTTCCTTAACCTCTTAATTCGTCCAATAACTATACATGAACTAGATAAGGAAAAGAATAAATTCCTTTAATATACAAAAAAAAAAAAAACAATAAAAGATAAAATTTGGCTTAGGTAAGTGATCTTATTCGGCACGTCATGATATCTTGAGGAATCTAAATTTATTGCTTTTTTCCCTGTTATTTTTATTAATTCCTCAATAGAAAAGTGCTGTGAAAATGAATTTTCCCCAAGAAAAATTATGTATTTTAAATAATTGATTAGTTATTAATCCATCAGTTGCACGGACATATAATATTTGAATTAAAATTGTTAATAATATTTTTCAAGTTTGATAATTAAGAGTGAATGGATAAGTGCTTGAATTCTAGCTTCCTCCTCCCTTTCCATGTTTTGTTCAGCGACAAATTGCTTCATTTGAGGAAGAATTACTCTAACAATATGTCTTGAGTGTTGAACCTTGTCTTTGTTCAGTATCACCATTAGCTGCACAGTTGCAAATGTCATGGCAAATCGGGCATGCTTCTTCACAATTTATTGGAGTGTTTATATATAATTAATATGTTTCTAAATACGCAACACTAAATAATATAATCTAATCCCTTACAACATTTAAGATACTAACAATTGAAACTTTATTATTTGGAGGGGGGTTTTATGTTCATAAATGATCGAACTCTGCTGGATTTTAAAATTCCCTCGTTTCAGTGCAAATTATTTTGCAACTTATTTCCTTTTTATTTTAAATTGATTGCGTTTATATTTATATATAGATAGTTATTATTCATATCTCGAGTTTTGAATGTATATGATTATGGAGTACGAGTATTGATATATAATTACTATATTTCTATACACGCATCATTAAATAATAAAATATAATCCGTTACAACATTGAAGATACTAATAGTAGGGAGCATGTGCGTTGCACGTAATTTTTATTACTTCAACGAAATGATACATTATTTAAATATTCAAGCATAAATATAAGGTATTTCCTAAATTAATAAAGATTATCTTGAAATTCATGAGTACTGCATAAGTAAAAAGAATCTTATTCATTAAGCTTAATGCATTTAGAATTTTAAAAGTTACTAGTAATGAATACGTGAATCGCACGTGACTCATATGATTTCATTAAAATAATAGTATAATTTTAAAATTTAATGATTAGATGTGAAATATATTAATTAATTCATGATATAAAAAAATATAATTCTCCAAATATTGATCAACTTGAAAAATTCTTTTAATATATAGAAAAATTAAATAAAAATTGAAAATACTAAATTTAAGTAACTATGTTTCTATTAGACATTATCTTTTTTTTTTATTTCCTTTTATCTTGATTGGTGGTATTATCTTCTTTTTGCTAGTTTTAATGATTATTGAATAACTCATTATGATGATAAACGATAATAGTTTTGTATGAAATATTTCTTAGAGCTTACTTCAAGTTTGACTCTCATATAAGTTGTGTAACAATTAAATCATACTATTATTTAATGTTAAATAATCAATTAATAATTTTTCTACCATTGCTCTTATTATTTGAGTCCTAATTTCAAAAAGACCCCGAGGTTCAAAATAGAAAATTTTCATAATGCTCTTTTTTTTGTCGAAACGTATCTAATATACTTGTTAAGCAAAGATAAGGGAAAATTATTTTTTTGGTCCGCTAAGTTTACCTAATATTAGATTTAGTCCTGTAACTATGCCCTTTGTTTATTTGGTTCAGTAAGTTACAAAATTGATGACATTTAGTCCGATTTACGGCTTTTAATAAATTTTCCGGCATGTATTGCCGGAATTTGCCACGTGTGCACCGGAAGTTCCAACCGGGCGAGGAATTTATGATGTGGTGGTTTTTTTTGAATAACAAAATAAACTATATCATTCAATATCAGTATTTTTAGGTTTATCTTTTTTTTAATTTTAAGTAATATTAACATTAATTTTATATTAAAGTATTTTCAGATATCTAGGTTATACAAGATGATTGAGCAAGGAATATATATATTGGTTGTTGATCAAGTTGTAAAAGAAGCATTTGTTGTTTTGAGAGACCCAAGTTCAAATCCCATGAGCAACAAAAAATTTTAATCACTCATGTGTGTGCCACGTCACCACCACATCATCAATTCCTCGCCTAGTTGGAAATTTTAATCCATGTCGGAAAATTTATTAAAAATTCTAAATCGGACTAAATGTCATCAATTTTGTAACTTACTGGACTAAATAAATAAAGTGCATAGTTACAGGACTAAATTTAATATTTGGTAAACTTAGCGGACCAAAAAAATAACTTTCCCCAAAGATAACAAAAAAATAATTGCGGTGTTGACATCAAGATTTGGAATAAATTACCAATTAAAACCCGAATAAATTGGCTAATAATTAGGTTTCAAATTAAAATCCATACTAAAATTTGGTGTTTTTACATATTTTTGAGATAATAAATTCACAATAAATTTATACTAAACTTGGGCATTAAGTGTCTCGACAAATTGATTTAAGATAAAATACAAAATAATTCCTTTACTTTGGATTGGTTAAGTGGGTCAAAAAGCACATTCAAGTACAACTGTTAGGAGACTAATTCATATCAGAGCCCATAATTTTCAAGTTCAAGTTACATAAGCCTTGCCAATGAGGCCTAGCTTAGTTGGCGAAGCTGAGGCCCTATGATCCTAGAGGTCAGGGGTTCGAATCCCCTACGTGGGATGATTTTGTTTCCACTGTATAGTAGGTTTATTTGTTGCTGTAATAGCAAGATGTTAGTTTATGTGATATTGTCGATATGATTGTTGTATTTGTCTCTGCCCATTATTCATACTGACAAAACGGATTGTAATAGCTTTGTTTCAATTAATAAAATTCATCGCTTCCAACTCAAAAAAAATTACATAAGCCTTGCTGATGCCTATAAAAAAGAACCTACACACACCTTTCAGAACACCAAGACGCGCGCACACACACACAAACACACAACCCAATCCTAAATAAGTCCAAACCTCTCAACGACTTAAATTTGGAAATGTTGTTTTGATTTTACAATTAATATTACTATAGTGAATTTTTTTCTTATTATTGTTTCTTTTTATAATTTTATATTTAACTAAATCTACTAATTTTCTTATAGATTTTTTCTTGCAATTTAAAAAGTTATAACTTAATTTGCAAAAAAATTCAATTCAAGTCAAGTAAAAAAGAACTTAAATTAATCTGTATTAATCAAGATCTCAGAAGAATGAAAATTCTTAAAATGCTAATTTAGATTATCTGACTCCCTTGTTTTATCTTTTATTAAAATTTTTATTTATTTATTGTAGTACTTGACAAAATTTATTTTTGTCAATTATTTTGTCCCTTATTAATTAATCCAATTTTGTTTTTCATGTTCTACATTCTGTTAATTTTTTTCGTCGGATTTTCTTTTGTCATATGTTATAGATTATGACCTTAATAACTAATTTTTATTTATTATTAGAAATAGTCTTTATGAAAAAGTATAAATATATGTCACAATGGAGACAAACATTAATTATAGTATAATATAGTACTATATATATAACAAAATAGTGCTTAATATTTATTGAAGTTTTAGCTTAATATTTACATATACAATTCATTAAGAGATTTATCTTCAAATATTATAATATATAACCTAACAAACTATTTTTTAAAAAAATATTTAAAGTATATTCTGAGAAATTAATTGAATTGAGA
Organism: Sesamum alatum; assembly: GCA_034509735.1. Classification (NCBI taxonomy): domain Eukaryota; kingdom Viridiplantae; phylum Streptophyta; class Magnoliopsida; order Lamiales; family Pedaliaceae; genus Sesamum; species Sesamum alatum. Next base: position 29,776,780 of record JACGWO010000004.1, read on the forward strand.
AAATATTTAATTATTCATTTTGTTTGCAATTCTTGTAGGTAGTGAAGTGTTGGTTAAATGTATCATGACGGATTTCTCTTTTTCTTTTACTACACATTTATAAGTAGCGCACACACATACACACACACACACATATATATATATATATGTGCACATATATATATTATTGTGCTATATATATTACTATGACTATTAGTATTATTATTCTCACCAATTTATCAGTCATATTTCTCTATATTTAAAATAATACTCCAGTAAAAGTACTCATATACATGCATCTTTAGGAATATTTCATACTATTTAACATTTATAATCAACTAAACTATCATTTGTTAAATTGTAAATAACCATCATGGAGGAAGGAAGGAAGATTGCATTTGGTCAAGATCAATAATGGAGGAAGGAAGATTGCATTTGGTCAAGATATTTGTTGCATGTCTTGTCTAATCAATGGGTGGGTTGCCTTTGTAAATAATGTGAATTATATGGGCAAAATAGGTATGTATTTATTAAAGTTGAGGCCAAAGTTGGATTTGTAAAAGTTGTCCAGACATGTGGCCAAGTCGGATTAGTTAATTTGTGGGGGGAGGGGAGGGGGGGGGGATTTCAATCAGACAAAAATAATGGAAACTCACGGGCTCCCAGGATTGTGATCGTGCCTTGAAAAAAAAAAGTAAACAAGTTAAAAGATAGGATTAGCCATTTAATCATGGCTTTTCATGGCAAGTAAAGATGGCTTAAAAGTACAGTAAAATATATAAACATTCTTATATCTCCAAGTTCTAGCAGTTCAAGAAGCTACCCTAAAAAAAGATAAAATTTGTGGATAACAAAAATGATATCTTCTATAGTCATAAACTTATGAGTAATTTCAATCACAATCGTTAGAATTTGAAATTATTATGATTGTCTATTCTTTTAGTATACTTTTATGACTATTACTAAAATTTAATAGGGGTAGATTAGTCATCACAAATGTTAAAAAAATATGAAAAATGAATCATTATTATTTCCAATGTACTACCACTGTGCCTGTATACAGAGTTTACTTACGTCCGTCACATATTTAATCTTTTTAAATTAAGTGCACATAAATGTTACAAAATAAAATAAAATAAAATAAACAATAAGAATTTAATATTATACATATCTTAATATGTCAAGTGATCTAACTAATTCTCATTTAAATCATTAAGGTATCTAGTAATTATACAATAAATGCTGAAATCACATTTTAGTCTATCTTACTACAAAAATATTCACTATACATGATTAGTAATTTAATTGATTCTCAATTTTCTTTTAACTTATGTTACTATTCAAAATGTTTGCTTTACATGAAAAATCAGTTAATTGCTTTTCATTTGTCATCTAACATATCTTAATATGTCAAGTGATCTAACTAATTCTCATTTATATCCATGCTCGAAAAATTTTCAACATTAAATCTTTTCAATTTTTATTAATTTTTTTCTAGTCATTCCTTGTTATATAATAGGGGTACTTTTTATCTAGTAAGTATATTATTATGAATATAATATACTAAAAAAATGATGTGTAATATTTACAATGTGAAAAGTAATTAATGGGAATAAATATGGATAATGTGAGAAGTAATTAATAAGAATAAATATGTGTAATGTGAAAAGTAATTAATAGAAATTAATTAGCATCTTATTTTACTTTTTTATCCTTAAAAAGTTAATATTACAAGGTTAATTTAGTCCAATCAAAAAAAGAAAGAAAGTTTTTTGAGAATTCGTATTTCTATATAGATATAGATAGATTGATAGATTGTAAAAGCTTTCTATTCAGTGAACATTCAAAAGGTAAATGATAATATAACTAAATAAGTTGTTATGTAAACTCATGGTTCCATTTCAATTGTTTGTTCCATCTTGTTGGCCGGAGAAATTCTCTTACTTGTTTTATGAATTTATTGGGTATTCTCAATGGAGCTATTTATTATCTGCCCACTGCTGGCCTTTGAATTTCAATATTATCTTTCTTATCCCCCATTTATTGTTTTCATCATTTTATCAAGATACTGCATCATGTTTATTAGCAATTGATGCATTTACTTTATCAACATTACTTGGAATTTGAAACCAATAAAGATTAAGTGAGTTACTTGATGTTTACTTTTGAGTTAATTTGACTATAAAGATCATTTTTATTTTGATCATTCCATTCCCAAACGCCTTCTTTGTCAAACTCAACATCTCGACTTATCACAATTTTCCTGCTGCTCGGGTTGTACAACTTGTAGCCTTTGGAACTTTGGTCATAGTCAATGAACTCATACCTTGCACTTTTATCGTCAAACTTTGTTCTTTTTTGACGGGACTACGAGTATAGGCTATGTTTCCTAAAACCCGTAAGCGTGAAATAATTGGCTTATACTACCCCCAAGCTTCTTGAGGTCCTTTTCCATGAACACTTCTAGTATGATTTCCGTTCATCAAGTAAACTACATAAGAGACAAGTTCAGTCCAATATTTGTTTGGCATATTTTTTCTTTTCAACATACTCCTCGCGATGTTGAGAATGGAAAGGTTCTTTCCCTCAGCTACTCCATTTTGTTGAGGTGAATATGGAGTTGTCATGGGACGATGAATTCCATTTTGCTCAAAAAAATATTTGAATTGATTTGATGTGAATTCACCTCCTCTATCGGACCGAAGAGCTTTAATTCGATAATCACTTTGGTTTTCTCCATCGCCTTGAATTTTTTAAACGTCGCAGACACCTCTGGTTTATCCTTCAAAAAATACACCTATGTTTTCGAGAATAATCATCGATAAACAATACAAAATAATTATTCTTACCAATGGATGACTGTGTTGTAGGACCACTAACAATCGAGTGTATTAACTCCAATGGATATAGAGCCTTTGTCATTGATTCATTTGGAATTCTCTTTCTCGCTTGTTTACCATAAAGGCATCCTTGACAGAGTTGATTAGGATGGTTTATGGGAGGCAATCATTTCACCATTCTTTCTTTACTCACCATTTTGAGACCATCAAAGTTTAAATGTCCAAACCTCAAATGCCATAGTCAAGATTGTTCATTGAAACAAGACTTCAAACACATAGGAACGTCACTTTGAATGTTTAGCATAAATATTCTATTTCTCGTCATGGGAACTTTGGCCAACAATCTATCCTTTTCATCTTTTATCTTCATATTTTTATCTTTCAAGTGTATATTGTACTTTTCTCCAAGAGTTGTCGAACAGTTTGTTTGTGTTTTCATTTCAGTGAAAAATATGTATTTTCAATTTTGTATAAGTTTTCATTTAAAATGCTAATAAGTTTAGATTAGTTATTAATGAGATTGTATTTTATATTGAATTGTCATGTCAAATCAATATATTTTTAATGAGACAACATACAAACAAGCATATTTTCATATTAATTGTTGTTTCAAAAACTGAAAACTTGAAATGATGAAAACACAAAGAAACAAGCATGCATGGCAGGGACGTAAAAGGCAATAAAGATAAATTGAAGGCTTTCATCTTTTGAACGAATCAAAATTGTACCTTTCCCTTTGATTTGAACCTTTGAAGAATCTCCAAAACTTATATTGTCATCAATTGATTCATTGAGATATACAAATAGATCGTTTCTGCCATTGATATGACTGTTTGTGCCGGAGTCAAGGTACCACCGATGTCTTTCTCATCTTGTGGATATATGTACGCAAAAAGCAAGGTGGGATTCATTTCTTCTTTATCATTTGGACAAGATTATTTATCTCCTTCACATTTGGACATTCCTAAGTACAATGACCAAACTGATACAATTAAAACGCTCAATATTCTATTTTCATACCATGATTGATTTGGTTTGTGTGTACCTCTCCAACCCCTGTGTCACGGGCGGACTCTTTTGTCGCAGCGGAATATTTCATTTTTGCTTGTGATGCCTCTCAGGTTGCTCACAACCTTCGACCGGCCTTCCTCCATTCGAGTCCGCTCGGTCTCCCGACCATGTGTCTTCGACACTCGCAGCTTACTAGCGCGACATCCGAACGCATCCCTGTGCGGCGCCTTGCGCCCAAGCACTCGCCTATCCGGAATGCCCATGTTCGCAGAGGGTCGCGGCTCTCGCGCCTTGCGCGCCTTCGTGTCCGGCCCCAACTAGCTAGCTTGCCATCATGTATCTCGCCCCTTCTCGGCACTATGGGCCAACTTACGCCCACAACGCCCGTCGCACACACAACAATCACTCGGTGCATTACCGGCGCATGTCTTCACCATGCCCGTCTCGCATGCCTCGCCCGAGTAGGGCAGCATCATCCGTCCTTGGCCCAACTCTTATGCCAACATCTTGCATCAGTCTCGCACGGCATGCCCAACATGCCTCCTTGCCTTTCGGCGTGGCCTCATAACTTGCCCACAGCGCGGCGTCGCCCCACGACCGCGTATCTTGGCCAACGGATCATCGTGCATGGCTAGAACCCAATAGCTCACGCCACGAGTAGCTCACGAGGTCTTCAATGCTTCGCCTCGATCGCTCATTCCGCCCGAGAGGTATTGCCTATGCCCTTCCACAGCCCGCGGGGCATCCTCGCAATCACACGGAGCCTCTCGGCTCGTTGCTTGCCCAACGTGTGCCATCCTGGCCCCACGCCGCCCGTTCGGTTCCCATACCGACCGGGGACTTTAGCCCTCCCTTCGAGGTGCCTAAAGCCGGCCCCTGAGGCCCCCATCATGCCCCAAGGGAATCGCCCATTTAGTGCCTCGCTGCACGGGGGGGACTGGCTGGAGCTTACCACTGCTGTCCCCCTTATAATAGTCTTAAAAATAATTTCCCTTGTTCTCGCAGTAGATATTCAAAGTCCCTCAAATGGCCGAGGAGCGCACCTTTTTCACAACTCCCTCGTCCGACGTCCGAATCGCGTACCTCTCCAACCCCTGCCTCGTCCACGACCTTTTCCTTGATTGGTATTTTGGGCTGAATAATTATTCAGTTTGTCACTTGATGAATAATTCCATTGTCATCGTCCGCCTTGTCTACATCCTCAGTTTTGTCCTTAACCACGAAATCCTACACAACCTCTTCCTCTTTAGGACGTGCTTGGATTTGTCTCTTTAATAGATAACATTGCTTTCAAAGCTTGTTCGACCGATTCTTGAATTGATTTTTTCAATCTTTCTTCATGGGCTTGCAGCGATCTGGCAAGTTCATCAACAGTGATGGCGTCCAAATTGTTGGACTCTTCGATGGCAACAACAACATAATTAAATTTTAAATCCAAACATCCCAAAAAATTTTGACGATCTGATCATCCTTTGTGTCCTCTCCATATCTCTTTATTTGATTTGTAATAGCCAAATCTCTTGACATATAATCCAAAATAGATTCGAAATCCTTCATGTGAAGAGATTCAAACTCACCTCTAATGTTTGGAGACGCACCTTCTTCACTTTGTCGGCACCTTTAAAAGAAGCTTGAAGAATTTCTCATGCTTCCTTGGAGGTCCTTCATGAATAAGTGTGAGTGCCTTTTGATCTTTCTTCTTTGCGTCATTCCCTTCAGTACCTTTTTCCACGAAATCCCATACTTCATAGGCTCCAAGCAATACTTTCATTCTTATGCACCAATTGTCATAATTTTATTTGGTGAGGGTCAGAACTACAAATGGTGTTCTGTTCGACATTCTTCTTAAAGCTTTGGTCTCTAAATAAATTGGCTCTGATACCACTTTGTTAGCAAATGGAGAACATTTATCTCTCTAACTTACAAAAGAGGTTAGTGGAGGAAAGATGAGATAGCAAAAAATGACTTCTTAGTTAGAGTAGAGGGTGTTGTAGGGAAACTGATTGCAGAAGAGGTGAAATTGGCCACATTTAAAATTACCATCTGGGGAGGTCCGTTTGATATCCAAAAATTGCTCAGTAATTGCAATAAATTTCGTCATCTTTTATTGTGGCAACTATGGTATATGGTCAAAAGTAACTCAAGACTGCACACGCAAATTACTTACATGCTATCTTGATAATATTTTTGGGAGAATGAATTCTTACAGGGCTGAGAGCATAAATCCTCCGGCAGAAATGGCTACATTTGAGTAGAGTGGTGTCAACTTTTCCAGGGAAAGGTGGTGCTTTTATTCCTCTAGACTAGCTTCATGTTTTGTGATTTTTTTTAATACTAGTAGGAACCACGTGTGTTGCACGTAATACTTATTTACCTCAAAAAATGAATATATTATTTAAAAATTTAAATAAGCAAAAATATAAGGTATTCATAAAATAATTAGAAATATTATTTTAAATTTAATAAGCACTTTATAAATGAAAGATTTTATCCACTAAGCGTAATGAATTTGAACTTTTAAACATTATTGTAAAAGCATTCTATTCAATGACAATTCAAAAGCTAAATAACAATATAACTAAATAAGTTGTTATGTTAACATATTGTTCTGCTATTCATTTTCTTGTTCGCTTTTGATACCATTCATTAAGAGAGTAGCACTTTTCAACTTCCTTTACATAACTTGAACAATAATTTCGCCATGCTTTCTAGAAATATTAAGTTGAATTTACCATCTATATATCCAAAACATCAATTCTTATTCATATTAATAATACACCCATATGCGAAAACATGGAAAATGAAACTTAATTATAATAATCATAAGTTACTTATAACTATAAGTTATATTGTTAGCATTCATAGTTTATTAATTCTAATCGCCACTGTTATAGAATTTATTTTGTCACAAATTCTGGTCTTCAGATAATTAGAAGCATTTCACATGTCTAACATAAAAAAAATTTAACTTCCTTCAACTATATGTGTTCTTTTAAAGAATCTGCGTGCATTTTCAGAACGTCTCACTCAAGTTAATATTCTTTTTTATCATATTTCAAATTTTATGTGAATTCTTTTTTATTTGTGTTATAGTTTGTTGCAAAAAGTAATTTTTATATATGTCTTTTTATTTTTTACATAAAGGAATGTATATAATTTAGACATTTCTTTCTTTGAAGTATAAAAAGTTTTACTTTAATAAGTTGGCCACTTTTTGGAATTTTTATTTTCAAAATTACTAATTTGTTACTTTATAACATAACTCCAAATATAATTAGTGACGTGAGCCTATAAGCATCTACCAAATCATGTGAGTTTATTGTAATGTTAGTTTATTTTGAGTTTACTATAATGTAAGTCCATAGATCGAACGGATATATGTCTCAATTTATTTATATTAATACAAATTACTGTTTCTACAAAAAAAGAGGATACATTCCCTATTAAGGAAGAAAATCAAAAGTAAAGCATCAATTAACTCACTTAATCTTAATCAGACGTGATGCAATATCTTGAGAAGACGATGAAAATAGTAAATGGTGAATAAGAAAGATGACATTCAAATTCAAATGCGAAGCATTGGGGAGATGATTAATAATTTCATAACCCAAAAAATTCATGAAACCAAGCAAGTGGGTTTTCTCCTGCCAACAAAATCGAACACGCAAATGAATAGCAGAACCATATGTTAAAATAGAAGTGAACTTTTAGCCATAAAATGATAGGAAATTATATGTACTTAAAAAACAAGTTCATAATGTCTAAGGATATTCAACAAGTCCCTCACAAACTATGTCTAGGGAAATTACACGTGCCTTGTTCTTATTGTAAAAAGACATTTGAAAGTAATATTTTAATAATAAATCAAAATTAACTAAAAGAAAAAAAACCAAAGTTCTTGTGTTGTACTCCCAATTATACCTCTAAACCTGCATATAATTTTAGAATAAACATTTTCCATCTAAGAAATAAATTATTATACAATAACATTTGATGGTATAATTTTAGATGGACTACATATAAATAGTATGTAAAATAAGAAGCTTAAACTTCAAAAGATCACCAAAACATGTAAAAAAATAAACGTCATAAATTGTAAATAGAAATCAAACAATCTTATCCAATTGGAATTGCTTTTGAAAACTATAAAATGGGTGAGATCTAATGAATTGATTATTTTAATATTGGCTAAATCTTTGAAGGTAAAATACTAAAATAATGCAACTTGAATATTAAATGAATGGAAATATATACTATTTAAACAGAGAAAATAGTAACAATTTTAAATAATAAATAATAAGTGTTAAAAAAGTAAAATAAAGAATGTTGAAATGATTTTTTTTTTGCAGCAAATAAAAAAACTATCTAACAAAAAGAAAAAAAATTTGACATTGTATATAAAATAAGTTGTAGGGAGAGGATGAAGAATTGTAAAGAAATATAGTATTACAACAAAATATCAAACTTAAAATCTACAAAGTAATCAGCACTGAATTATAACTAAAATAATATAGGACCTTCATGATACTAAATTAAATTATTTCTGATACTTAGAATTTATGAAATTAGATTTGCAAACTGAAAGAATGGGGCACAATGAATCATGTCTTCATTCCATAGAATGTAAGTTATATATATACATGTACACTTTCCATGATTCAAGGAGTGAATCTTGCCTATCCCATGATTCTATCTTGCATATCCCATGATTCTAGCATAAATTATATACACATCTAATCAAATCATATATACACACCTAATAGAACAATATACACTACACACATAAAATATATATTCCTAATATAAAATATATCCTTGCCTAATACTCTCCCACAAGTTGGTGCGTGTAGGTTACGAATGCCCAACTTGCGAAGAAAATAATCGAACTGTTGTCTACCAAGACCCTTGGTCAGAATGTCGGCGAGCGTTCAGTAGTACGAACATATGAGGTTGCAACATTCCCACATTGTATCTCATTCCGGATGAAGTGACAATCCACTTCAATGTGTTTAGTCCGCTCGTGGAACACAGGATTTGGCTGCTATATGCATGGCGGCTTGACTGTCACAATACAAACGTATAGGTTCGCCGTGTGCCACACCCAACGAGAATAGGAGTGCTTTTAACCATTTCAATTCACAGGACCGTCGTGGCCATGGAACGATATTCTGCCTCAGCCGATGAACTAGATACAGTATGTTGTTTCTTTGTCTTCCACGATATAGGCGAGCGACCCAATAGAATGAAATATCTCGTCAAGGATCATCGTGTCAAAGGGCAACTAGCCCAATCTGCGTCACAATAAGCAAACAGACGCAGATCACTATCCGAATGAAGAATAATACCTTGTCCTGGATTTCCTTTCAAATACCGCACTACTCGCAGTGCTGCATCCCAATGAGCTTGGCGTGGGTTTTGCATAAATTGCGCCAAAATATGAACTGAATAGCTTAGCTCGGGTCGTGTTATAGTGAGATAAATCAATCTGCCAATCAAACGTCTGTATTGCTCAGCATCACCAAGCAACGGCCCCTCAGCCAGGGCTAGACGATGGTTTTGTTCTATCGGAAATGATGTAGGCTTTGAACCCAACAAACCAGCTTCAGAAATTATGTCCAACGCATATTTTCGTTGACATAAAAATATCCCTTCTGAGCCACGAGCAACCTCGATTCCAAGGAAATATTTCAGTAGACCCAAGTCTTTTCATGTGAAAGCAATCACCCAAATAGATCTTAAATTTCGTTATTGCTTCTGAGTTATTTCCAGCATTGATCAAGTCATCGACATACACAAGCACATTCAATCGAACCCCATTTGTACTATAAACAAACAAAGAATAATCGGAGTAGGATTGTACGAAACCATACCATTTTCAAAGACGCTGTAAGTTTATAGAACCAACACCGCGGTGCTTGTTTGAGCCCATAAAGCGATTTCTTCAACTTACACACTTTACCTGTCAAGACTGTGAAACCTGGCGGTAATTTCATGTACACCTCTTCATCGAGATCTCCATGCAAGAACGCATTATGCACATCCATTTGATGTAACTCCCATCGCTTAGCCGCAGCTACTGCAAGAAACGTACGAACAGTCACCATTTTGGCAACCGGGGCAAAGGTCTCATTATAATCCAGCCCCTCGACCTGCTTGTTGCCTAGAACAACCAGTCGTGCCTTATATCGTTCAACTGTTCCGTCTGAGTTATACTTGATCTTGTATACCCACTTACACCCAATCGCCGTTTTTCCCAGAGGTAAAGCAACTAGAGTCCAAGTCCCATTGTCTTCAAGAGCTTTAATTTCCTTACTCATAGCTTCTCTCCATCTAGCATCTTTCACAGCTTCCAAATACCGTGATGGCTCCGTTCCCACTGTCACTGCAGCTAAGAAAGCTCGATGTTTTGCAGAAAAATTATCACATGTCACATAATGAGCTATGGGATAAGGAGTACCTGAGGAGTTTTGATTGTGCGGTAGCAAGTGCAGTGGGGTCCTTCAAACGACGAGTTGTATATATGAAGTATTCCTTGAATTTGGCAGGCGGTTGCTTCGACCGAAAAACCCCTACCAAGTGTTTCTGTTCTACTATAGGCATAGTAGGCGGATCAACTGTATCTGACATATTTTCACAATTCGCCTCATTACACATTCCAGCTTCAGAAAACTTTGTCGGTTTCTACCTCATGAGTGGTGTCCTCCATTCTCCCCCTGTCGAGCATGATATCTCCATCTCTAGACAAACATCTATACTCATTGAGTTCATCAACATAGTTAGAGCCATCTGGATTATGTACCATTATAGGGCTGGTTTCATCATTTCTCGTGCCGTCTTTCTCAAACGGAAACACTTTCTCATAGAACACTTACATCACACGACACAAAATATTCATTTTTTTCAATATCATAAACTCGCCAACCTTTCTTCCCAAAGGGATACTCGACAAATATGCACTTTCTGCTCCTTTCTCCAAATTTGCCCCGGTCACGACCCT
>JACGWO010000004.1:29788106-29850102 GCA_034509735.1 Sesamum alatum
CGAGGCTGACTGGAGAACAGATCCGAACCCGTGTCCATACGTTTAGTATGGCAGTTGAACAACCGTTGAGTGAACCGGAAGGCTACGGTGTCGACCATAAGTGGATGAAGAAAAGCATCTTCTGGGAGCATGAATACTGGGGGGCGCATCTGATACGACACAATCTTGATGTCATGCATATTGAGAAGAATATTTTCGATAATATATTCAATATTTTGTGATCGACATCAAGGGGAAAACGAAGGACAATGTGAATCCACGGAAGGATCTCAAGATTATATGTAATCGGCCGGAGCTTGAAGTGGACGAAAGGACCGAACGTGATGCCCAAAGCGGTATATACACTGACGAAGGAGCAAAAGAAGAAGATATATGAGTGGATTCGTTGTCTTAGGTTTCCTGATGGGTATGCCTCTAACTTGGCCCATTGCATCGACATGAAGGAGCTAAGGATGCACGGCATGAAGAGCCATGATTGTCATGTATTCATACAGAAGTTGATTCCGGCTGCCTTGCGTGAAATGCTTCTAGAGCACGTGTGGGGGTCCTTGACTGAAGTGAGCCTTCTAATTGTTCACCTTCCATATGAGGCGCGCGTTGGGGGGCCCGTGCATGGATGTACCCATTTGAGAGGTAATTAACTACTGTTAAATATATTATTTTTAAGTAGCAATTAATTTGCATTTTAATAAATACTTGTATGAATAGATTCCTATGCGATTTGAAGAAAAAGGTGAAAAACAAAGCGCAAGTGGAGGCGTCAATTATAGAGGCTTATATTGTCGAAAAAATCGGGCTTTTCTCCTCTCACTACTTCGAACCGCACATTCTCTGCAAGCGAAGTAGACCCGGTCGGAACGATGATGGCACGTGCAACGATGATCGAATAATACGGTCTATTTTCAATTACCCGGACCGAAGCAAGTGGAGCCTCAATGAAGAGATGGCTGAGCGGTGAGGAACTTCATGTTATCGAGACATAGGTCTTGTGTAATTGTGAAGTAGTTGTACCATACTACGAGTAAGTATCTTATACAAACATAATTATCTCAAGGCTTCATTTCAATTTCAATTACACGTATATTTATAACTATCAGTTTTACTATAACAGGTCATTCTTGAATGAACTGTTCGAGCAACACAATTCGAAGGACCCGATAATTGATCAACTAGTGGTAACACAATTCAAGGATTGGTTCAAGCGTCCTGTAAGTGTCACTTTCTTGTAAATGCGATATGCTCAATTTGTAATCAATTATTTCAATTGCTATATGATGAATTGCAGGTGAAACCCGAATTGAATCACACAAACGACGAATTGTTGAAGTTGCATTATTGGGGCCCTAGAGCAGAAGTTACGACATAGTCGTCTTACGTCGTCAATAGGCTTCAAATTTCACACTGAACGCACAATGTCGGGAAGTCAACAATGAATTGTGGTGTTTGTGTGAAAAGCTCATCATATACAGACACCAATTCTGACTTCTACGGAATTTTGGATGAGATAATTTAGTTAGATTACCCACTATTTCCAAACATGCACATTGTACTGTTTAATTGTCGTTCGGTCGATCCGGACAGAGGCATGAAGATACACCCTCGTTATCACATCATTGATGTCAACTTCAAAAAGCTCTACCAAAAGAATGAACCATTGATACTGGCTCAAATTTAATTTTCATTTACAATAATTGCTTTTTTATATTTAATATTTAAAAAAATATTTAATTTGCCATTAATAATCTATAAAAATAAAAAATTAAAATAATTAATCAAAATGTAAACATATAAATGATAATTCAATACATCTCCACCAAATAAAAATATAATGCTTCAAATATCGAAATTCAATAAGGGGGGCCATCATCATTTTCACAATCATCTATAGTTGGTTTGTCGAATCGGATAGCAGATCATTGTCATTGGAGTTATCTTTTGGTGCACTAACATCGTCCAACGTTTTACCAAATATCCGTCATTAGGCGCATTAGCAATTGCATATGTTCACTTATGTGCTTCATTCCTCGATCCATGGTCTTATTTTCACGAAGCAACTTGTGTACTAAACTCTGATCCATCGTGTTCTGACACTGGAAAAAGAGTAGTAAGGTTAGTCAAGGTAGAACAAGAGGATATTCTCGCCACCGAGCCCGTGAATTCTCAACATGGTATTGGAGCCTTCATCTAAAGGTATCTGATATCCTCACTTCCGTACACTCACTGTAGAAGGTGCTTTGGTGTTGAAAATGGCGAACGGAGAAGGAGGAGAAACTGATGAAGGCTCTAGCACTGGAAGGAATGACACTAGTTCTATAGTCCTGCAACTCCACAGGTCAGATCATCCAGGCTTGACTATGGTGTCTACACCTCTGGATGGTAGGAACTACCTTGCATGGAGTGGAGCGATTCGACGAGCGTTAGGCGCGAAATCAAAATTAGGATTTGTCAATGTAACCTGTGTGAAACCTATGGGAGATCCAGAGTTGATTGAGCAGTGGATCCGTGCAGATAGTATGGTGACTTCCTAGTTGTTAAATGTGATGACGAAGAGCCTGTCAAATACATTTGAACATGTGAGATCAGCTCGCAGTCTATGGCTTGTGCTTGACGACAGTACGACGCATGCAATGGACCTCTCCTACACCAGCTACAACGAGAGATCACTTCAGTTACGTAGGGAGACTTCACTGTAAGTGATTACTACAACAAACTCACACTACTTTGGGATGAATTGGTGCTATTGACACCTTTACTTGAATGGATATGTGGCTGTGAATGCACATGTGGACTTGCTAAGGCCACAATATATTTGGTAGAACAAAATCACTTAATGCAGTTTCTTATGGGGTTATCAGGATGAACTGGACAGTACTAGGAGCCAGATCCTTGTTATGGATCCGTTATCGTGTAAATTAGGTGTATTCTATTATACTTCAAGTCGAGAAAAATGGTCGAGTACATATGCTCCTGAATGCAACTCCTGAAGGTGTGGCTTTGTTTGCTGGAAATACAGAGAGGAGGAAGGATAGTACTTCGAGATAGTACTTCGAGAGGAGGACGTTACAAGAAGAGGCCTATGCAGGACAAGAAAAACCTGAGATGTGACAACTGTGATAGGCCTGGTCACGACAGGAGCACTTACCTCAAGATTTATGGAATGCTGAAGTGGTATAAGGAGTTACAAGATCAAAGGAGGAAGGCAGGAAATAATAGGGTGAACTCGGTGTTACACAGTGATGAGAAGACGGAACCTAGAGAATGTCGAATTGAAGATAAGACATATGTCTTTGAGGTTGTTATGGAGGTCATGAAGATGCTCAAGCAGAAAGGTCCTGCTACACCTATTCAGGTTAATTTTGCCAACGAATATGCAGGTATGCACCACACTCCTAATTCTGATTATGTGCCTAAGGGCTCCTGGATCTTAGATTCCAGTGCAACTAACCTATGTGCTATGATTCATCTCTATTTCCAATCCCTGAATACAGTAACTCACACTTCTTGCTTACACTTTCCAGATGGTGCTACAAAAGAAATACATAAGTCTGGCAACATCATTCTGCACGGCAGACTCACTCGCATTGATGCCTTGTACGTCCCCGCTTTTCATTCTAATGAAATCTCTGTCAACAAGCTATACGGTACCACAAATATCCAGCTTTTTTTTTACTCCTTCTCACAACGTGTTATAGGATCAGATGAATAAGATGATTGTGCTTGTGTGGCATGAAAACTCAAAAATCTATATGTCCTAGATAGGAACTCCTTTGATTCAGGATTTGTATCTCGTTTTTCTTCACCTTGTGCTATGTCTTTTGTTTCCCAAGTGGTTACAAATGAGGTCGGCCTATGGCATAAAAGGTTGGGGCACCCCTCCTCTAGAGTACTCAGTCATGTATCCGAAATAAAGTGCAATGAACAAATAATACAGAAATTTGTTCTATCTGCCCCCTAGCAAAACAACACAGAAAACCTTTCCCTCATAGCATCACTCGCACTGTCAAGCCTTTCGATCTTATAAGCGTTGATATATGGGGTTCAAATCACCAAAGTTCATTATCCAATTGCCATTATTTTCTCACCATTGTGGATGACCATAGCCGCTCCACATGGACATTTCTTATGAAACACAAAAGACAAGCTTGTGCATTATCTTACCTTGTTTTTTCACCACTGTCCAAACTCAGTTCAGCCTCAAAATCAAACACATCTGGACCGATAACGGTTCAGAATTTTTTAGCAAGGATTGCCAAGCTTTGTTCCACTCACTTGGCATTATTCATCAAAAATCTTATTGTTATACCCCGCAGGAAAATGGCCTAGTTGAATGACGTCACATACAACTTTTGGAAATTGTTAGGTCCCTACTATTCCAAGCCCATTTATCCACTCTCTTTTAGGGACAAGCTATACTCATGGCCACATTCCTCATTAACCGTCTTCCCTCTTTGGTGCTAAACTGGAAAACCCCGTACAAATTGCTCCATCACTCCCCTACCTCTTATTCTAGGCTACGTGTTTTTGGTTGTTTGTGTTTCGCAACCATGACTAAGCTCCATCGGGAAAAATTTGTTAAACGAGCCCTGAAGTGCATCTTTGTGGGTTATAGACAAGGCCAAAATGGGTTTAAAGTTTTTGGTCTTGAATCTTAGCAAATTTTCACGTCTTGTGATGTCATTTTCCATGGGTCCTCATTCCCTTTTGACTCACAATCTGAGGAACCCGATCCACCCTTAGCTCTAATTCCCACCTCGGATGACACTTTTGATACCTTGGTGACCTATGTTCCTTCCACTGTATCCGCATCCCTCTCTCCACATACTCCTTCCATTACTGCTAACACCAGCTCCTCTGTTTCACCTCTCCCTCCTCCTAGACAGTCCACTCGACTTCGGCAGAAACCTGTTTATCTCTCTGATTTTGTTTGCAACCATGTCTCATCTTTTCCGATGCACATATGCATATCTTTCTTGTAGAAACCCAAGTCATATAAACAGGCTCAAGGGCATGTGGAGTGGCGACGTGCGATGGCTCAAGAAATTTCAGCTCTTGAGCATAATAACACTTCAATTTTGGAGCCCGTTCCTGTTGGTAAGAATCCTATAGGATCAAAGTGGGTGTTCAAGCTTAAACTCAACCATGGTGGGAATGTGAATTGCTATAAGGCCCATCTTGTGGCAAGGGGCTATAGTCAAATCGAAGGGGTGGATTATACGGAAAACTTTTCTCCAGTTGGTAAGACAGTAATTGTGCGGTTGTTTTCTTAGCATCGCTGCTGCGTATTCTTGGCCAGTACATCAACTAGATGTTGACAATGCTTTCCTTCACGGAACATTGGATGAAGAGGTGTATATGACGGCTCCTGAAGGGTATGAAGTCGCTGATGGACTTGTTTGTCAGTTGCAAAAGTCATTGTATGGCATGAAGCAAGCCTCCCACCAATGGAATCTTGAGTTTACCTCTAAGCTCGGAGCTTTTAGGTTTTCTTAGTCTACTTCGGACCACTGTTTGTTCCTCAAGCCGGTGGATGATGGTTTTCTTGCTTTATTGGTTTATGTCAATGACATCCTCATCACAGGACCCTCAAACGCCTTGATCACTGAAGTTAAGGTATACCTTGATGACTTGTTCACAATCAAATACCTCGGATATGCCAAATATTTCCTTGGTCTTGAGATTGCTTACGGATCCGACGGCATGAGCATTACTGAGCATAAGTACGTACAGGATATTCTCATTGACAGTGGGTTATCTATTGCTAAGTCTGTGGTTACGCCGCTTCTGATCAGGGGGCTCCTCTTCGCGAGCCGAAAAAGTATCACTGACTCATTGGGAGATTACTTTATCTGGGTTTTACTCACCCTGATCATTCCTTTGCCGTTTAACATCTTATCCAGTTTTTGCATCATCCTATGGACCTCCATTGGGAGGCTGCTCTTCATAGGGTTCGTTACCTTAAAGGGTTGGGCCACTTGGGTTTATACTTTCCTGCTTCCAACAATTTTTGTCTCACGGCCTATATTGACTCCGATTGGGCTTCCTATCTTGACTCCCGGCGTTCTGTTACTGGGTATTGTATCCTTCTTGGTTCTGCTCTCATCTCGTGAAAAACCAAGAAGAAGAATACGGTTTCTCATTCTTCGGCTGAGGCTGAATATCGGGCTATGGCTGCGTCCGTTTGTGAGCTTCAATGGCTATTCCTATTTGTTACGCAACTTTCGCATTCCACTCTCTACTCCTATCCCCTTCTAGTATGACAATCAGGCTGTACTCACATCACGGCTAATCCGGTTTTCCATGAGATAACCAAGCATCTCGATATTAATTTTCACGTTGTTCGGGATCAATACAAGTCAAGTTCATTTCGCCCTCGTATGTTGCCAACAAGCTTCAACTTGTTGATGTCTTAACCAAGTATCTCCCTGGTCCCTCTTTCACGCGTATATTGTCCAAGCTAAACCTTGTTCCTCTGTCACTGTCTTCAGATGATGGGGGGTGGGGGGGGGGGGGTGAAGGTGCTTGAAGGTCCTTCATTTGCAGATCAAGAACCAACACCAAAATCTGGGGAGAAAGTGCTCTTGATGTTCAATATTATTTTCATTTTGATTTATAATTGTTACAATACCGAATTTTGATTTTGATTTATTTCAACATTGTTACAATTATTGTTATACAAAATATGTTGTAATATCCAACATATTGTTACAAAATATGTTAAATCAATTATAATATCCAACATTATTACAATTATTGTTACAAGATCAGTCTCGAATTTTGATTTTTTTCTTTTATGTTTTGTTCCATTATTTATCTTCTTTATATAATTGATAGTTTCTCGACAAGCAAAAGCTATTCAAAGGAAAAACAATAAGAAATTAATATGCTCCAAAAATATGTTGCTGAGGTGATAATAGTAAATTCCACTGACCACTTCACTGGACTTTTCATTGCTCATCGACATCAACCCCTTCCCTCGTCGGTAATAAAATTTACTTTTGAAAATTTAATATGTTGAATGTTGTAATTGGACGTTTTTGTTTTTTTTGTTTGGGAAACGAACACAAAAGTTTCATAATTCTTGGACAAATTAGAGGTAAAGGAAAAATGATTAAAAAGTTGAAGTATTGAAGACATCTCAAAATATGGTGTATATATATATATATATATATATATATATATAACAGGTATATTTAAAGTTGAGGTCCAAAAATAGGTATCAGGTCGTTGATTTAAATACTATTAAATTTACAAATATTTTGATTAATTTTATATGAATTTATTATGATTTAAATATATTAAAAAGTATTTTAAAATTATAATACAATGACCTCTTTTATTAAAAAACTCACAAAAAATGAAGCAAGTCTGGAGGAGTAAAAGCACCACCCCTTCTACTAACAGTTGACACTTAACTGACACCGTTTCTATAAAGAAAAAAAGAATAGGAAATCAAAAGTAAACATCAATTAACTCACTTAATCTTTAGTTGTTTAAAATTTCAAGTAATGTTGATAAAGTAAATGCATCAATTGCTAATAAACATGATGCAATATCCAGATAAAACGATGAAAACAATAAATGGTGGGTACGAAAGATAATATTGAAATCAAACGGCGAGCAGTGGGAAGATACTAAACAATTCATTGAGAATACCCAATAAATTCATAAAACAAGTAAGAAAATTTCTCCAGCCAACAAGATCGAACAAACAAATGAAATGGAACCATGAGTTTACATAACAACTTACTTTAGTTATATTATCACATAGCTTTTGAATTTTCATTGAATAGAAATCTTTTACAATAACTTTTAAAAATTTAAATGCATTAAGCTTAATGAATAAGATTCATTTTATATATGAAGTACTCATTAAATTTCAAAATAATATTTATTAATTTATGAAATACCTTATATTTTTTCCTAAACATTTAAATAATGTAATCATTTTATGGAAGTAATAAACATCACGTGCAACACACGTGCTCCCTACTATTAGTATCTTAAATATTGTAACGGATTATATTATATTATTTATTGGTGCGTGTATAGAAATATAGTAATTATATATATATATACTCCTACTCCGTAATCGTATTCATTCAAAACTCGACATATGAATAATAATTATATATATAAATATAAAAGCAATAAAGTTAAAATAAAAAGGAAATAAGTTGCACAACAATTTCCACTGAAAGCTCTATCATCCTCAACGGATTCTAGCTCCTTACTCTGAATCATGATTCATTGACGAGGGAATTTTAAAATCCAGTAGAGTTCGATCGTTTATGAACATAAAACCCCCCTCTGAATAATAAAGTTTCAATTGTTAGTATCTTAAATAAGCATGCCCTGTTTGTCGTGAAGTTTGTAGTATTGAACAAAGACAAGGCTCAGTACTCACGACATATTGTTAGGCTCAGTATGGGATATTTTTAGGAGGCAAGATGTTCCTAAACTCGAGGACTATCTCAGGGAGCACTATCGACTCCCGACTGCAGCAAGTATTGAACCCTCACTTACAGAAATATGATGTATTTATACCAAACAATTTCTTTCTTCTCTTTGCACAGTTGGTTCATCCCATTCATGAGAAAGCATTTTACTTAACGGAGGAACATAAAAGGAACCTTATAGAGGAATATGGTTAGTATATTTCTTTCCTTAATTTATGATGTGATATATGCATCAAATGTTGGATATCAGAAGTTAGGAGATGCTGTTTTCGTTCCTGCTGGTTGCCCTTATCAAATTAGAAACCTCAAGGTTTGACTTTGTTTGTCCAAACATTCAATGTTTGATTTTTGCAAATCAAATTAGATGTTTGATTTGCTCATGTCATGAGTTTTTGTTATACAGGAGTACCTAATACTAGGTAAATTAATATATCGGTATGTGGTTTTTCCTAGTTTTAAATAAATTATTGTTAGAATTCAAGCATTCATCCATTCACTCTTTTAATTACCAAACTTCCAAAATATTATCAACAATTTTAAATCAAATATTATATGTCCGTGCAACCGATGGATTAATCACTAATCAATTTTTTGAAATACACATCCACGTGCACATAAAATGACATACTTTTCTTGGGGAAAATTCATTTTCACAGCACTTTTTCTGTTGTGGAATTAATTAAAATAACAGGGGAAAAAACAATAAATTTAGATTCCTTAAGATATCATGATGTGCAAAATTAGATCACTTACCTAAGCCAAATTTTATCTTTTATTATTATTTTGGTATATTAAAGGAATTTATTCTTTGCCTTATCTAATTCATGTATAGTTATTGGACGAATTGATAAAATATTTACAAAATTGAGAATATCTCAAAACATGATATAACATATTCGTGCGTAAACTGATCAGAATTTGACTTAATAATTAAAGTTGAGGTCTAAAAGTGAATATGAGATTATGAGTTTAAATACTATTAAATTTATAAATTTCTGATTAATATAATATGGATATATTATAATTTAAATATATTAAACAGTATTTTAATATTATTATATAATTACCTATAAAAAAATCAAAAAAATTAAAACTATTACAAAAATCACTCGGTCACCACCTCTCCCACCAAAGATGACACTTAACTTAAAACCTCTCTTTATTCTCTATTTCCAAGATTTTAAGACCACACTGCTAAAATTTACTCTCCCATAAATATTATCACTAAATAACATATTTTTCCCTTGAATTTCTGGTGGGAAGAAAACATATCCTCCCGCTGCATGTGCTTCCCCCTTTTTTCTTTGTCTTTTATGTGAGTAATTGGGTGAAAATTCTAAGTCAAATTGGTCGTGCATGTCATTTTTATTTGCCGTTTAAAATTTCTGATATCATGAATGATCATGTTCTTGTTGTGAAGTTTATATGATGTTTGAGAACTGAGATGAAGTTTTCTAGGTGGGGTTTTCAATCATTTATGCTTTGGTATCATTTTATTTTTGTGGGGATCCAGTGTGTGTGTGTTTTCTTGGAAAATTGGCAAAGTTGGTTCAAAAGGCTTCTGGGATTCAGGGTATTGGGCTTGATGTCATTCTTTCACATTTGTGTTTAATTTAGATTTGGAACTTTGAATGTTGAATTCAGTTGGTATTATTGCATTTGTGTTGATGATTGTGGTGATACATCAAAATTTATAATAAATTTTGGGAACAATTAGTATAAGACGACTAAGATCTGTTCGTGAAAGCATCTGAACGCATTTAAGTGTTAGATCAAAGAGAATTTACTTCAATTGCGAAAAGGAAATGAAACCGGCGTCTCCTGCTATTTTTGCGAGAAAATTTAAGTCTTTCTTTAGTTAATAGATTTGTCTCTACTATATTAAGTCAACCAACTTTACGGACATCCTTGAGGTATTATTATATCAGCTTGTTACATAAGACTTGAAATATAAACGTTATGCGCTTTAGTTAATAAATTTGTTTCTACTATATTAAGTCAACCAAAATGCATGGACATCCACCATTAAGTTAATGAATTGGTTGTGTATCCTTGAGACGATTACATTAGCTTAATGGTTAGATAAGACTTGAAACAAATGTTGTTGCCGTAAAGTGTAGTTTGTGATGTAAGAATTAATTTCTTGAAGGATAGCATTTGTTGAAGACCATTCCTTAGAAGAAAATGATATTTTAATTTTCAAGTACAATGGGAATTCAAGTTTTGATGTTTTCATGTTTGATCAAGAAAGCTTATGTGAGAAAGCAGCATCTTATTTTTTCAAGAAATGCGTGCATACAGAAAGTGCACTTGGCAATAAACGAAGGAAAAGCTTGGAGGAATGTTTTGATCAAACCAATCAATCCTCAGATGATGTTGTTGATGATCATAGAGTGAAAGAACCTAGGAGTGATGCTGCAACAACGCCACCTTCAAGAATACAGCCTAGTTGATCTACTTCAAGGAGTCGAAAGGGAATAAGAAGTGTTGTCAAGACCCCATTTTAGACTTTCTATTTAATTTTGCACAAGTACAACATAGGCTTCATAGTTTTTATTTCTTAACTCCTAGTTCTTGTTTTTGAACTCATCTTGATTTACAAGAAAATCGGGGGTCAAGAGGTGCATACTCATTGCAGCTTAAATCTCGAACACGGGAGGTAACTGAAGAAGAAAGATAGAGAGCGCAACAAATGGTCGTTGCCGCATCATCTGAGAACAGTTTCATCGTGGTTATGCAGGCATCACATGTTTGCAAGGGGTTCTTCATGGTACAAGCTTATATATATATATATATATGAGTCTTTTAAATCTTATATTTAGAATCAAATGAGTATTTACTCTTATGTTCGTGCAACTCCTTCCTATTAGTAATTCTAATATCATTTATGGCATGTCTAATGCAGTCAATCCCCTCTGAGTGGGCAAAGGTCTATCTTCCGAACAGAAGCCATGACATAGAGCTTCGAGTCAAAGACAATGCATGGAAACCTAGATACCGCTATAAAGGTTATGGTGGTGGAGTTACCAGTGGGTTGAAGGATTGATCCTCGAAAATTTCTTGGATTATTTTGATGTCTGTTTATTCGATCTGGTAAGAGGAACACAAGACACCGGTAAGAGGGCGACAAAGTTTGTGCGAGACTCGTTGAGCGAGGAAGATGTATGAATTTATGCACAATGTCCCGGGTGGCTTGAGAGTTTTGAATTTCGTAGACATATGGAACATGTTTTTAAGTAGTAATTTCCTATCATTTTTATATGGTTGAAAGTTTACTACTATTCTCCCTATTTATGTTATCATTATTAACAATTTTGTGCTGTATTGTACCCTGTTAGGGCGTATCATGTGTATAATATCATATATTTAAAGATAATATTACTTGTAGGCGTTGATAATAAATATTTATAGTTTTATGTAGACTTAGTGCATCGCACATATAATATCATATATTACTTGTAGGCGTTGGTAACGAAGGTTTATAGTTTTATGTAGACTCAAAGCACGTATAAAATTATATAGTTCAAGGTAAGTGCATATACTTGTAGGCATTGGTAATGAATGTTTATAGTTTTATGGAGACTAGAGTGTATTACGTGCATCTCACACATAAAATCATTTATTTAAAGTAAATGCATTACTTACAGTCATGTTTAAATTGCCAAGTCCCTTATTGGGGATTTTTTTATAAGCAAATTAAGTTTAATAGGATAAGCAACTACCATTGAAACTTACAAATCATCTAATTGTCAGTAGTCAAGACTTACTGTTGATTTTAGCAGAAAATATATTGACATAATGTGGGCAATCAGTTTTGGGAACTTATAAAGAGATATAATAAAGGCATCAAAACTTGTCCTATGTCAAATAATCCAAAGGGCTAGAAAGATAATTTGTCTACTTAAGAAACAAAATATTGTAGCCAATAGATCTCTAACCAGATTTGGTGATTACAGCTGTATGTGTACCACTGGTTGCAATATGGCATATTTCTCCATCCCAAGATCCTCCGGAGGCTGGTGGCGGGGCGCGGTAGCGAGCAGGCGGCGGCGAAGCGGGCAGCCAAAAAAAATCAAAAAAAAAAAAAAAAAAAAGAGAAGAGAGATATGAGGAGAAGGGAGAAGAGGCCCGACGTGTCCGCGCCGGTGTCGACTGGAAAAATAGAAAAAGAGGAGGAGAAAGGGAGAAAAAGAAGAGGAAAAGAAAATGAGAACCTCGGTGGCAGCGGGAGGAGCTCGGCGGCGGCGGCGGTCGTTGAGAAAGAAATTGAGAGAAATGGAGAAACTAGGGCTGCAAAAAATAAACGGGGGAAGGAGAAAATCGGGGGAAAAGGAGGAAAATGGGGGGAAAAGAGGGGGGAAA
Organism: Sesamum alatum; assembly: GCA_034509735.1. Taxonomy (NCBI): domain Eukaryota; kingdom Viridiplantae; phylum Streptophyta; class Magnoliopsida; order Lamiales; family Pedaliaceae; genus Sesamum; species Sesamum alatum. The sequence continues at coordinate 29,800,925 of JACGWO010000004.1, forward strand.
TTTAGGGTTATGAAAAATGGGGAGGAAAAGTGTATAGTTAAATATTTTTATAATTAGTAAAATATTTTTATAATTTATAGATATTTTTAAAATTAAATGAGATAAATAATTTAAGATATTATCTTCCATTAATAAATGAGATAAAATAGTTTTATAATTAATACATACTTTAAAAATTAAATGAGATAAATGATTTAAGATATTATTTTCAATTAATAAATTAGATCAAAAAACATCATGATAAAAATCATCAAAATACAGCATGTTCAACTAATCATCATCATCATCTTGTTCAAGCGCTTCTTCATCATCAGTCATTTCATATTCTTCAAAACTATCTTCTTCCTTTTCATCATCTTCCATTTCATTATCATCATCAACAAAAACATGTGTGCCCTTGATGTCATCTAGAGGTTGATTTTTATTTTCAAATATAATCGCTGGAACAAATTCGATCTCATCCTCCTAAAATGCAACATCAGTCCACCTTGACTCAACAGTTCATCTAGCTTTTGCTTGACATACAACCATCCAATCAACAGGTAAACCTTACTCTCTTATCAACTTTTTTCGTACTATAATAATCATTGGGTAACGTGTGATCTTGTTGTAGCTTCTCCTTATTACTTGTAAATACTGAACATGACAACTCTGTGATACATTGTGTTCAGATTTAATGTTCACTAACCTTGCAACCGCAAATAACCGAGAGTGATTTTCGCTTCCATTTATAACGGTTCATCTGCAGTGAGCATGACATCAAAAAACTTTTCAGAAAATACTCCTATATTGTCAGTATTGTACTGTACCCCGTCATAATTAGAACTCGGACCACCCTTGTTTGCATGTGATTGATGGCTAGGATATGTCGGATAACCAAATACGTCCCCTTGTGGACGAGATACAGGACCAATTGCATCAAACACCATCCTCAATCCCAATTAATTGCTCATAATTATTCCAATTTGTCATTATACATATTCATTGACATATACACATATAACTTACAATTTCAAGAATAAAATTGAGATATATAAATAAGGGTAAATAAACTAGTAAAGCTTTTGTACTAACCTTAATGTAAGTCAGCTAAATGTCCAAACGTGTGACTCAGTGCACCAGCATGATCATTAACAATCTAATGTAAAGAGAAGATTAAAAAATCGGTTTAGTGGAAGGAGAGAAGAGAAAGAAGTTGTTATGGACAATTATAAAAATAAGTGAAGTAGAATGAAGGTTCTTTTTTATTACGATTTTTGCCCAGATTTGCAACGGACTTTGTAACGGATTTTACCATGGATTAATTTATCCGTTGCAAATAAATAAATTGAGAATCTGTTGTCAAAATAAATAAATTGATTAAGAAAATAGAATACAGTTGTCATAAACCCATTAGAATGGACGGAATCTGTTGTACAGTCTGTTGCAAACTCAACGGCTCAATAATTAATGACTACAACGATAATGTACGGATTGCAACGACATCATAGATCGTTGCACATTCCGTTGCAAAATTGTCGGCGAGTTTGCAATGGAAAATGAATTCGTTGATACTTCTGTTGGAAACCATCAAATGATTTTTGCAACGACCTATTTTCATTGTAATATCCGTTGCAAAGTTTTTGCACGGATGTAATTAGAAAATCCGTTGCAAAGTTTGCAATGAAAGCCATTCGTTGCCAAAATCGTGGGAAGATTGCGACGGAATTAGTCGTTGCAACATTGTGCCACGACATTTGCAACGACTTATGATCACTTGAAAAGTACCCCTATTATAAAAAGTACCCCTATTATATAACAAGGAATGACTAGAAAAAATTAATAAAAATTGAAAAGATTTAATGTTGAAAATTTTTCGAGCATGGATATAAATGAGAATTAGTTAGATCACTTGACATATTAAGATATGTTAGATGACAAATGAAAAGCAATTAACTGATTTGTCATGTAAAGCAAACATTTTGAATAGTAACATAAGTTAAAAGAAAATTGAGAATCAATTAAATTACTAATCATGTATAGTGAATATTTTTGTAGTAAGATAGACTAAAATGTGATTTCAGCATTTGTTGTATAATTACTAGATACCTTAATGATTTTTTAATCATTGCTAATAAAATAAAATAAAATGTCAGTGTACAAGATCTAATCTTTTCTACAATGTATGACAGAAATTGCTCAATATAAAAAAAAATTGGAAGGTGTAAATCCTACTTTTAAACCATCACCACACATATTCATTTTTCAAAAAAAGAAAAAAGAAAAAATGGGCATGTAATCATTGATAAACATTGTCTATACTATTATAAAAAGTTTGAATCATTCAAAAGATCTTCTAACTTTTTAATGGCAAAATTATATTTTTAGTCCAATAACTTTAGGTCGTTAGCACTTTTGGTCCTACAAATTACTTTGTTTACACATTTAATCCATTTTTTTTTTGACAAATTTAGTCTAACACATATTAGTTTTGGCCCCTTTTTTGGCAAATTTAGTCCTTTATTGACAAATTTTGTCCTAGTGACATATAATTGCAAGACCAAAAAATAAGATCTACTCGAGTGAGAATATGACTAAAATTGTCAACAAATGACTAAATTTGCTAAAAAAGACCAAATGTGTGATGATTCAGGACCAAATTCGTCAAAAAAATTGACTAAATGTGTAAATGGAGTAAGTTACAGGATCAAAAGTGCTAACGACCTATGGTTAAGGACCAAAAATATAATTTTGCCTTTTTTTTATATTATATGTCATAATTTTATTAATTTAGTTACTAATAAGATTGTAATAGATATCGTAAAAATGATTATTAAGTAGGTCATTCAATAAATTATTGACATAGATACAAGAATTATTAACTGGACACGTATCTAAATTTAAATGAACATTTGACCAATCATATTTATTAAATTCTTATTGTTTATTTTATTTTATTTTATTTTGTAACATTTATGTGCACTTAATTAAAAAAGATTAAATATGTGACGGACGTAAGTAAACTCTGTATACAGGCACAATGGTAGTACATTGGAAATAATAATGATTCATTTTTCATATTTTTTAACATTTGTGATGACTAAACTACCCCTATTAAATTTTAGTAATAGTCATAAAAGTATACTAAAAGAATAGACAATCATAATAATTTCAAATTCTAACGATTGTGATTGAAATTACTCATAAATTTATAACTATAGAAGATATCATTTTTGTTATCCACAAATTGTATCTTTTTTTAGGGTAGCTTCTTGAACTGCTAGAACTTGGAGAAATAAGAATGTTTATATTTTTTACTGTACTTTTAAGCCATCTTTACTTGCCATGAAAAGCCATGATTAAATGGCTAATCCTATCTTTTAACTTGTTTACTTTTTTTTTTCAAGGCCCGATCACAATCCTAGGAGCCCGTGAGTTTCCATGATTTTTGTCTGATTGAAATCCCCCCCCCCCCCCCCCACAAATTAACTAATCCGACTTGGCCACATGTCTGGACAACTTTTACAAATCAAACTTTGGCCTCAACTTTAATAAATACATACCTATTTTGCCCATATAATTCACATTATTTACAAAGGCAACCCACCCATTGATTAGACAAGACATGCAACAAATATCTTGACCAAATGCAATCTTCCTTCCTCCATTATTGATGTTCTTCCTAAAGATTGATCTTGACCAAATGCAATCTTCCTTCCTCCATTATTGATCTTGACCAAATGCAATCTTCCTTCCTTCCTCCATGATGGTTATTTACAATTTAACAAATGATAGTTTAGTTGATTACAAATGTTAAATAGTATGAAATATTCCTAAAGATGCATGTATATGAGTACTTTTACTGGAGTATTATTTTAAATATAGAGAAATATGACTGATAAATTGGTGAGAATAATAATACTAATAGTCATAGTAATATATATAGCACAATAATATATATATATGTGCACATATATATATGTGTGTGTGTGTATGTGTGTGCGCTACTTATAAATGTGTAGTAAAAGAAAAAGAGAAATCCGTCATGATACATTTAACCAACACTTCACTACCTACAAGAATTGCAAACAAAATAAATAATTAAATATTTTCTCAATTCAATTAATTTCTCAGAATATACTTTAAATATTTTTTAAAAAAATAGTTTGTTAGGTTATATATTATAATATTTGAAGATAAATCTCTTAATGAATTGTATATGTAAATATTAAGCTAAAACTTCAATAAATATTAAGCACTATTTTGTTATATATATAGTACTATATTATACTATAATTAATGTTTGTCTCCATTGTGACATATATTTATACTTTTTCATAAAGACTATTTCTAATAATAAATAAAAATTAGTTATTAAGGTCACAATCTATAACATATGAGAAAAGAAAATCCGACGAAAAAAATTAACAGAATGTAGAACATGAAAAACAAAATTGGATTAATTAATAAGGGACAAAATAATTGACAAAAATAAATTTTGTCAAGTACTACAATAAATAAATAAAAAATTTAATAAAAGATAAAACAAGGGAGTCAGATAATCTAAATTAGCATTTTAAGAATTTTCATTCTTCTGAGATCTTGATTAATACAGATTAATTTAAGTTCTTTTTTACTTGAGTTGAATTGAATTTTTTTGTAAATTAAGTTATAACTTTTTAAATTGCAAGGAAAAATCTATAAGAAAAATAGTAGATTTAGTTAAATATAAAATTATAAAAAGAAACAATAATAAGAAAAAACTTCACTATAGTAATATTAATTGTAAAATCAAAACAACATTTCAAAATTTAAGTCGTTGAGAGGTTTAGACTTATTTAGGATTTGGGTTGTGTGTTTGTGTGTGTGAGCGCGCGTCTTGGTGTTCTGAAAGGTGTGTAGGTTCTTTTTTATAGGGCATCAGCAAGGCTTATGTAATTTTTTTTGAGTTGGAAGCGATGAATTTTATTAATTGAAACAAAGATATTACAATCCGTTCTGTCAGCATGAATAATGGGCAGAGACAAATACAACAATCATATCGACAATATCATATAAACTAACATCTTGCTATTGCAGCAACAAATAAACCTACTATACAGTGGAAACAAAATCATCCCACGTAGGGGATTCGAACCCTGACCTCTAGGATCATAGGGCCTCAGTTTCGCCAACTAAGCTAGGCCTCATTGGCAAGGCTTATGTAACTTGAACTTGAAAATTATGGGCTCTGATATGAATTAGTCTCCTAACAGTTGTACTTGAATGTGCTTTGACCCACTTAACCAATCCAAAGTAAAGGAATTATTTTGTATTTTATCTTAAATCAATTTGTCGAGACACTTAATGCCCAAGTTTAGTATAAATTTATTGTGAATTTACTATCTCAAAAATATGTAAAAACACCAAATTTTAGTATGGATTTTAATTTGAAACCTAATTATTAGCCAATTTATTTGGGTTTTAATTGGTAATTTAGTCCAAATTTTGATGTCAACACCGCAATTATTTTTTTGTTATCTTTGGGGAAAATTATTTTTTTGGTCCGCTAAGTTTACCAAATATTAAATTTAGTCCTGTAACTATGCACTTTATTTATTTAGTCCAGTAAGTTACAAAATTGATGACATTTAGTCCGATTTAGGATTTTTAATAAATTTTCCGACATGTATTAAAATTTCCAACTAGGCGAGGAATTGATGATGTGGTGGTGACGTGGCACACACATGAGTGATTAAAATTTTTTATTGCTCATGGGATTTGAACTTAGGTCTCTCAAAACAACAAATGCTTCTTTTACAACTTGAGCAACAACCAATATATATATTCCTTGCTCAATCATCTTCTATAACCTAGATATCTGAAAATACTTTAATACAAAATTAATGTTAATATTACTTAGAATTAAAAAAAAAATAAACCTAAAAATATTGATATTGAATGATATAGTTTATTTTGTTATTCAAAAAAAACCACCACATCATAAATTCCTCGCCCGGTTGGAACTTCCGGTGCACACCTGGCAAATTCCGGCAATACATGCCGGAAAATTTATTAAAAGCCGTAAATCGGACTAAATGTCATCAATTTTGTAACTTACTGAACTAAATAAACAAAGGGCATAGTTACAGGACTAAATCTAATATTAGGTAAACTTAGCGGACCAAAAAAAAATAATTTTCCCTTATCTTTGCTTAACAAGTATATTAGATACGTTTCAACAAAAAAAAGAGCATTATGAAAATTTTCTATTTTGAACCTCGGGGTCTTTTTGAAATTAGAACTCAAATAATAAGAGCAATGGTAGAAAAATTATTAATTGATTATTTAACATTAAATAATAGTATGATTTAATTGTTACACAACTTATATGAGAGTCAAACTTGAAGTAAGCTCTAAGAAATATTTCATACAAAACTATTATTGTTTATCATCATAATGAGTTATTCAATAATCATTAAAACTAGTAAAAAGAAGATATTACCACCAATCAAGATAAAAGGAAATAAAATAAAAAAGATAATGTCTAATAGAAACATAGTTACTTAAATTTAGTATTTTCAATTTTTTTTAATTTTTCTATATATTAAAAGAATTCTTCAAGTTGATCAATATTTGGAGAATTATATTTTTTTATATCATGAATTAATTAATATATTTCACATCTAATCATTAAATTTTAAAATTATACTATTATTTTAATGAAATCATATGAGTCACGTGCAACGCACGTATTCATTACTATTAACTTTTAAAATTCTAAATGCATTAAGCTTAATGAATAAGATTCTTTTTACTTATGCAGTACTCATGAATTTCAAGATAATCTTTATTAATTTAGGAAATACCTTATATTTATGCTTGAATATTTAAATAATGTATCATTTCGTTGAAGTAATAAAAATTACGTGCAACGCACATGCTCCCTACTATTAGTATCTTAAATGTTGTAACGGATTATATTTTATTATTTAATGATGCGTGTATAGAAATATAGTAATTATTCTTTTCCTTATCTAATTCATGTATAGTTATTGGACGAATTAAGAGGTTAAGGAAAAATGATAAAATATTTAAAAAATTGAGAATATCTCGAAACATGATATAACATATTCGTGCATAAATCGATCAGAATTTGACATAATAGTTGAAGTTGAGGTCTAAAAGTGAATTTGAGATTATGAGTTTAAATACTATTAAATTTATAAATTTTTGATTAATATATTATGAATATATTATAATCTAATTATATTAAATAGTATTTTAATTAATATATAATTATCACTCCTATTAAAAAATCACAAAAACTGAAAATATTACAAAAAAACTCGGTCACCACTTCTCCCACCAAAAGTTGACCAAAAATTTAAATGCATTACGCTTAATGAATAAGATTCTTTTTATATATGAAGTAAGGCTGGCAACGAGTCGAGCTCGAGCTTGTAATTATTTGTAAAAATTTTTTATATATTATTTAATTATTGGTATAATTTTTTAATAAAATAATACTATTATAAATTATAATAGTATAGAATATGTATATATATAAATTAATTGTTAGGACTTGTTAATTTGAAAAATTAGAAGAGATTATAAATAAATATTAAAATATAACATAGAATTTATATGTGTCATATTAAAAAAAATATTAAAACTTACTAAATTGTTGATTAAGCTTGTTGATTTCATTATTATTATTATTATTATTATTATTATTATGATCGTCATCGTCATCGTCGTCATCATCATCATCTTTAGATTAATTCATGGGAATCACTAAGTTTTAACATAAATTTATATGTGTCATATTAAATAATTATTTTAAAAAAAATATTATAATTTACTAAATTATTGATTAAGTTTATTTTATATAAACTATAAAAGTTAAATGTATAAATAAATGTATAAATGTATAAACATATAAAAATTCTAAAAATAAAAAAATATATAAAAAAAATTATAAAAAAAAAAAAGGAAAAGCTAGCGAGCCGCTCGGGAGCTTAACGAACAGTTTATATTGAGCTCGAGCTGGCTCGACTCGAGCTCAAATTTTCAGGCCGGCTCGCGAAGCTCGCGAGCCGGCTTGACTCGCCTGCCACCCCTAATATGAAGTACTCATTAAATTTCAAAATAATATTTATTAATATATGAAATTCTTTATATTTTTTATTCAACATTTGAATAATGTAATCATTTTGTTAAAGTAATAAACATCACGTGCAACACACGTGCTCCCTACTATTAGTACCTTAAATGTTGTAACGGATTATATTTTCTTATTTAATGGTGCTTGTATAGAAATATAGTAATTATATATATATATATATATATACTCGTACTCCATATTTGTATTCATTCAAAACTCAAGATATGAATAATAACTATATATATATAAATATAAAAGCAATAAATTTAAAATAAAAAGGAAATAAGTTGCACAACAATATGCACTGAAAGCTCTATCATCCTCAACGGATTCTAGCTCCTTACTCTGAATCATGATTCATTGACGAGGAAATTTTAAAATCCAGTAGAGTTTGATCGTTTATGAACATAAAACCCCCCTACGAATAATAAAGTTTCAATTGTTAGTATCTTAAATGTTGTTAGGGATCAGATTATAATTATAGTTATAAAGTTTCAATTGTTAGTATCTCAATTGTTAGTGATGCGTATTTAGCACATAATAATTATAGTTCTTCCTCAAATGCAGCAATTTGTCGTTGAACAAAACATGGAAAGGGAGGAGGAGGCTAGAATTCAAGCCCTCATCCATTCACTCTTTTAATTATCAAACTTCCAAAATATTATCAAGAATTTTAGTTCAAATATTATATGTATGTGAAACCGATGGATTAATAACTAATCAATTTTTTAAAATACACATACACGTGCACATAAAATGACATACTTTTCTTGGGGAAAATTCATTTTCACATCACTTTTCTATTAAGGAATTAATAAAAGTAACAGGGGAAAAAACAATAAATTTAGATTCCTTAAGATATGATGACGTGCAAAATTAGATCACTTACCTAATCCAAATTTTATCTTTTATTATTCTTTTGGTATATTAAAGGAATTTATTCTTTTCCTTATCTAATTCATGTATAGTTATTGGACGAATTGATAAAATATTTAAAAAATTGAGAATATCTCAAAACATGATATAACATATTCGTTTTTACGATCAGAATTTGACTTAATATTTAAAGTTGAGGTCTAAAAGTGAATATGAGATTATGAGTTTAAATACTATTAAATTTATAAATTTCTAGTTAATATAATATGGATATATTATAATTTAAATATATTAAATAGTATTTAATATTAATATATAATTATCGCTCCTATTAAAAAATCACAAAAGTTGAAACTATTACAAACCTCCTTCTCTATTTCCAAGTTTTTCAGACCTCCTTCTCCATCCCCATAAAAAAACACCACTGTGCTAAAATTTAGTCGTTGCTACGGGAGGATTTTAGCTCTCAGCCCTGTAAGAATTCCACTCTCTCCCATAAATATTATCATGGGATCTCTTTCTTACCACTAAAGAAGGCACCTTTTTCCCTTGAATTTTTGGTTTTCTGCTTGCAGATAAGCAAGAAATGGTGGACGACTGCATGGACTGCACGAAGTGGGCCGAAAACATATACTGGTCGTGTTTTCAGACAGTTCAGTGCTGTCAGGTCCTCACCAGCAGATTTGATCAGCAGCTTGTGAGTCGAACAACTTGTTATCCTCCCTCTGCATGTGCTTCCCCCTTTTTTCTTTTTCTTTTATGTGAGAAATTGGGTGAAAATTCTAAGTCAAATTGGTCATGCATGTCATTTTTATTTGCCGTTTAAATTTTTTGATTTCATGAATGATCATGTTGTTGCTGTCAAGTTTATATGTTGTTTGAGAACTGAGATGAAGTTTTCCAGGTGGGGTTTTCAATCTTTTATGCTTTGGTATCATTTTATTTTTGTGGGGATCCAGTGTGTGTGTGTGTGTTTTCTTGGAAAATTGGTTCAAAGGGGTTCTGGGGTTCAGGGTGTTGGGCTTGATGTCATTCTTTCACATTTGTGTTTAATTTAGATTTGGAACTTTGAATGTTGAATTCAGTTGGTATTATTGCATTTGTGTTGATGATTGTGGTGATACATCAAAATTTATAATAAATTTTGGGAAAAATTAGTATAAGACGACTAAGATCCGTTCGTGAAAGCATCGGAACGCGTTTAAGTGTTAGATCGAAGAGAATTCACTTCGATTGTGAAAAGGAAATGAAACCGGCATCTCCTGCTATTTTTGCGAGAAAATTTATGTGTTGCTTTAGTTAATAGATTTGTTTCTTCTATATTAAGTCAACCAACTTTACAGACATCTCCTCTTTAGTCAATCAATTGGTTGTGTATCCTTGAGGCGTTATTACATTAGCTTAATGGTTAGATAAGACTTGAAACAATTTAATTTGGGTACATACACAGGCCATCCCCAAAAAGTTTGGGAATAATCTAACAGAGAAAATGACAGGAACAGTAGCATTGAGAGGCCCAAGTGGGAATGTATGGAGTGTAGGATTGGTGGCAAACGGAGATATGTTGCTTCTCAAACATGGTTGGATAGCATTTGTTGAAGACCATTCCTTAGAAGAAAATGATATTTTAATTTTCAAGTACAATGGGAATTCAAGTTTTGATGTTTTCATGTTCGATCAAGAAAGCTTATGTGAGAAAGCAACATCTTATTTTGTCAAGAAATGCGTTCATACAGAAAGTGCACGTGGCAATAAGCTTGGAGAAGCTTGGAGGAATGTTTTGATCAGACCAATCAATCCTCAGATGATGTTGCTGGTGATCAGAGTGAAAAAACCTAGGAGTGATGCTGCAGAACGCCACCTTCAAGAATACAGCCCAGTCGATCTACTTCAGGGAGTCGTAGGGGAATAAGAAGTGTTGTCAGGATCCCATTTTAGACTTTCTATTTAATTTTGCACGAGTACAACATAGGCTTCATACTTTATATTTCTTAACTCCTAGTTCTTGTTTTTGAACTCATCTTGATGTACAAGGAAGACGTGGGTCAAGAGGTGCATACGAATTGCAGCTTAAATCTCGACGACGGGAGGTAACCGAAGAAGAACAAATGTTTGTTGCCACATCATCTGAGAACAGTTTCATCGTGGTTATGCGGGCATCACATGTTTAAAAGGGGTTCTTCATGGTAAAAGCTTATATATATGAGTCTTTTAAATCTTATATTTAGAATCAAATGACTATTTACTCTTATGTTCGCGCAACTCCTTCCTATTAGCAATTCTAATATCATTTGTGGCATGTCTAATGCAGTCAATCCCCTCTGAGTGGGCAAAGGTCTATCTTCAGAACAGAAGCCATGACATAGAGCTTCGAGTCAAAGACAATGCATGGAAAGCTAAATACCACTATAAAGGTTATGGTGGTGGACTTACCGGTGGGTGGAAGGATTTCATCCTTGAAAATTTCTTGGAAGAATTTGATGTGTGTTTATTCAATCTGGTAAGAGGAACAAAAGACACCGTGATCCTTGATGTCGAAATCTTCCGAGTTTCGTGGAGGAGGTGATTCCACCATCTCGGTGGCCTGAGAAACCTCAAGGGGAACTGGTAAGAGGGCGACAAAGTTTGTGCGGGACTCGTTGAGCGAGGAAGATGTATGAATTTATGCACAATGTCCTGAGTGGCTTGAGAGTTTTGAATTTCTTAGACATATGGAACATGTTTTTAAGTAGTAATTTCCTATCATTTTTATATGGCTGAAAGTTTAGTACTATTCTCCCTGTTTATGTTATCATTATTAATAATTTTGTACTGTATTTTACCCTGTTAGGGCGTATCGCGTGTATAATATCATATATTTAAAGGTAATATTACTTGTACGTGTTGATAATGAATATTTATAGTTTTATGTAGACTTAGTGCATCGCACGTATAATATCATATATTTAAAGGTAAATATAATACTTGTAGGCGTTGATAATGAATGTTTATAGTTTTACGTAGACTCAATGGACGTATAAAACTATATAGTTCAAGGTAAGTGCATACTTGTAGGCGTTGGTAATGAATGTTTATAGTTTTATGTAGACTAGAGTGTATTACATGCATCGCACGCATAAAATCATTTATTTAAAGTAAATGCGATACTTACATCATGTTTGAATTGCCAAGTCCCTTATTGAGGATCTTTTATAAGCAAATTAAGTTGAATAGGATAAGTCATTTTTCATTTGTAGGTTTTTTTTATGGCTATTACTAATTCTCTTTTAAATAGCTATAGCAATAGATTTTTGCAACGATTCATAATAATTCGTTGCAAAATAGATTTGCCACGGTTTTTTGTAACGAAATATTTTTCGTTTCTATAGGTACCACTGCTATATAGCAACGGTTATTTTGTCCGTTGCAAAAAAGTGCCACGGTTTTTTGTCTGTTGTAAATTTTCATTGCAAAATTTGTTGTTCAAAGAGTTGACGTTACATATATTGCAACAATTTTTGAAATGGTATATTCGTGGCAAAGTTGATGATAATTCGTTGCAAAATTGTTTTCTGTTTGCAACTACATTTGTAACCAGAGTCGTTGAAATAAACATCATTTCGTTGCAAGTTTTGCAATGAACTTTTTAAATACAATTCCTTGCAAAAAACTATTTTTGTTTACAATGGCATTTGCAACGGAAGTTTGCAATAATGCAATATTTTTTTTGCAACGACATCCCGTTGCAAAATTTGCAACGACATAATTTACTAAAATTCATTGCAAAATTATTTTCGTCTACAAGGACAATTGCAATGAAAATCCACGCAAATTTACCACAACCATAATTCATTGCAAAATTATTTTGGTTTACAAAGACAATTTCACAATTTATAATTAATAATAAAAATATATTAGATTTAACTCTAAAAATATATAAATTCAAACGAGACAAAATAGTTAAGCAAAAATACATATAATAAAGAAAATTCAACATTGCAATCCACAAAAAAAAAAAAATTTATTTAATTTTAAAGCATACATATTTAAAAAGGGGGATCATATTCATTTTTACTATCTTGTGAAGGTGGGTGGGTGGTCGGGTGCAGATGGCAAATTATCATCACCGGGACTATCTTCAGACTCGCTCATAATATCGTCAAACGCGGTATCAAATTTTTCAGATATAAAACTCAATATTTTCTCCATCTTTTTACTGTTGCGCTACATTTGCCGTTTCATGGTCTCGTTTTCACGAAACAACTTCTGTACCAATTCCAATCCATGGTGTTCAGCTACTGGAGTGAGATTGGTGGTTTTAGTTGAGAGCGTACAAGTATAAGGCCTTGCCTCTAAGCCTATCCCCCAAACTTGACCATTCTTTGTTCTTCCTATTGCCTCCAACCATAGTGGTTGATAGTTAATCGATGTGGTCGAAGATGACTCCAATAAACTTTGAGAAACAATATTATGATTAACACTCAGCTTTTAAATTTTTTTCTATACATTTAAGAATATTATAAATAGCAAATAATTTGAAAACAATTTAAATATTTACTTTAATTTAATTTTTAATAATTTAGTTGAGTTTTTCACTAACGAGTTAACTAAGTTAAATTAGTTTAGTTAAATATTTTAAGTTTAAAGTTAACAAAGTTACATTAGTTTAGTTGAGCTTTTAACTTGTAAGTTAAATAAGTTACATTAGTTTAGTTAAAGATTTTAAGTTGAAAGCGAACTAAGTTACATTAGTTTGTATGAGTTTTTAACTAGTGAGTGAACTAAGCTAAATTAGTTTAGTTAAAGATTTGAAGTTGAAAGAAAACTAAGTTACATTAGTTTTAACTTATGAATTAACTATGTTAAATTAGTTTAATTAAATATTTTAAGTTGAAAGGGAACTAAGTTGAATTAGTTGAGTTGAGTTTTTTAACTTATGAATTAACTAAGTTAAATTAATTTAGTTAAATATTTTAAGTTGAAAGTTAACAAAGTTAAATACATATTCAATACACAAAACACAATATACATTTTATACCAAACACATAATGAATATACCAAACACATAGTCTTCATACCAAACACAATATACATTTTATACCAAACACATTCAATATACATTTTATACCAAACACATACTCAAAATACATTTTATACCGAATACATACTCAATATATCAAATACACATTCAATATACATTTTATACCAAGCACATTTTAGGCAAAGGATTACAAAAAAAATACCTTAAGTCTTTGTCAAGTTCACCTAAATCTTCCACAATTGGCTATAAAGACAAAAAAAAGCCAAACAAGAAATTTTTTATTAAAAACCAAACAAAATCAAACAAGCCAAGTATGACAAGAAAGTGAGGATAAGAGAGTGCATATACACTATTGTTGAGAACAATTATCTCACAATCAATATACAGTAATATATTGACATAATGTGGGCAATCAGTTTTGGGAACTTATAAAGAGATCTAATAAAGGCATCAAAACTTGTCCTATGTCAAATAATCCAAAGGGCTGGAAAGATATTTTGTCTACTTAAAGAAACAAAATATTGTAGCCAATAGATCTCTAACCAGATTTGGTGATTACAGCTGTATGTGTACCACTGGTTCCAATATGGCATATTTCTCCATCCCAAGACCCTCCAGCGGCTGGCGGTGAGCTGCAGTAGTGAGCAGGCAGCGGCGAAGCGGGCAGCCAAAAAAAAGCAAAAAAAAAAAAAAAAGAAAAAAAGAAAAGACAAGAAAGAGATGAGGAGAAGGAGAGAAGAGGCCCGATGTGTCCATGGCGACGGGGGGCGGCGACTGCAAAAACAGAAAAAGAGGAGGAGAAAGAGAGAAAAAGAAGAGGAAAAGAAAATGAGAACCTCGGTGGCAGCGGGAGGAGCTCAGCGGCGGCGGAGGCGGCCGAGAAAGAAAATGAGAGAAAAGGAGCGGCGGCGGAGGCGGCCGAGAAAGAAAATGAGAGAAAAGGAGAAGAAGAAATGGAGAAACTAGGGCTGCAAAAAATAAATGGGGAGGGAGAAAATTGGGGGAAAAGGAGGAAAATGGGGAGGAAAAGTGTATAGTTAAATATTTTTATAATTAGTAAACTATTTTTATAATTTATAGATATTTTAAAAATTAAATAAGATAAATGATTTAAGATATTATCTTCAATTAATAAATGAGGTAAAATATTTTTTATAAGTAATACATATTTTAAAAATTAAATGAGATAAATGATTTAAGATATTATTTTCAATTAATAAATCAGACAAAAAACATCATGATAAAAGTCATCAAAATACAGCATGTTCAACTAATCATCATCATCATCTTGTTCAAGCGCTTCTTCATCATCAATCGTTTCTAGGCATGAGTAGAAGTTAATTTATTTTAAAAAAACACAAAAAACAGAAAAACCAACAAACAATATTAGAAATCAGAATTTCACAACCATCCCACAACATCAAATTACTAGTACAGAAAATCAACAATATTACATTATCATCATCCACAATAGTTTACAGAAAACGAAACTCACAAAAATCAACATTACACTGTATTATTAAATCGGCCGAATCAATATTTGAATAACTTCTACTTATGGCTAGAATTCTGATTTAGAAGTCATTGAACAACAAAATTTCGGTCAAATTATGAAAGTGGGAATAGGGATGGGGTTGTAATTTTTTTAGAGAGGATTTGGTGCCAAAATTGTTTTATAGTCAAGGCCAATCAATTTAGGCGCCAAAATGCAACAAATTCCTCCCCAAGACCAGCCTCACATAAGCAGCACGTGCATTTTCCGCTAACTCTTAACGGAGAGTTGATGGTAGGACCAAAAGTGTTAAAAAATGTATCTAATTGGGACCAAAAGTGTAACTCGTGAATGAAGGGGGACCAAAACTGTTTTAGTGGTATTATCGAGGGACCAAATATGTAATTCTCCCGTACAAATGATTATTCAATAAAAAAAATTAAATTGCCAAAGTCTCTGATTTTGGGTTTTTATATTTAAAATCATATATTTAAAGGTAAATGCATTACTTATAGTGATGTACAATGAATGTATATAATTTTATGTAGACTAGAGCGTATCACGTGTGATGCACGTATAAGATCATATATTTAAAGGTAGGAAAAATACATTTTTGGTCCCATAAGGTAGACATTTCGCTTTTGGTACCATTCATTACGGGAGTAGCACTTTTGAACTTCTTTTTACATAACCTGAACAATAATTTCGCCATGCTTTGTAGAAATATTAAGTTGAATTTACCATCTATATATCCAAAAGATCAATTGTTATTCATATTAATAATACAACAATATGTGGAAACATGGAAAATGAAACTTAATTATAATGATCATAAGTTACTTATAATTATAAGTTATATTGTTAGCATTCATAGTTTATTAATTCTAATCGCCGCTGTTATAGAATTTAATTTGTCACAAATTTTTGTCTTCAGATAATTAGAAGCATTTCACATGTCTAACATAAATTTTTTTAACTTCCTTCAACTATATGTGTTCTTTAAAGAATCTGTGTGCATTTTCAGAACGTCTCACTCAAGTTAATATATTTTTTTTTATCATATTTCAAATTTTATGCAAATTCGTTTTTATTTGTGTTATAGTTTGTTGCAAAAGGTAATTTTTATAAATGTAGTTTTTTTTTTTTTACATAAAGGAATGTATATAATTTAGCCATTTCTGTATTTGAAGTATAAAAAGTTTTAATTTAATAAAGTTGGCCAATTTTTTGAATTTTATTTTCAAAAATTACTAATTTGTTAGTTTATAACATAACTCCAAATATTATAGTGGCATGAGCCTATAAGCATCTACAAAATCATTTGAGTTTATTGTAATTCCATAGATCGAACGGATATATGTCTCAATTTATTTATATTAACACAAATTATTGTTTTTACAAAAAAGGGGATACATTCCCTATTAAAGAAGAATATCAAAAGTAAAACATCAATTAACTCACTTAACGTGATGCAATATCTTGAGAAGACGATGGAAATAGTAAATGGTGAATAAGAAAGATGACATTCAAATTCAAATGCCAAGCATTGGGGAGATGATTAATAATTTCATAACCCAAGAAATTCATGAAAGCAAGCAAGAGGGTTTCTCCTGCCAACAAAATCGAACAAGCAAATGAATAGTAGAACCATATGTTTACGTAAGAACTTATTTAGTTATATTGTTATTTAGCTTTTGATTTTTCATTGAATGGAAAGCTTTTATAATAATGTTTAAAAGTTCAAATTCATTACGCTTAGTGGATAAAATCTTTCATTTATAAAGTGCTTATTAAATTTTAAAATAATATTTTTAATTAATTTATGAATACCTTATATTTTTGCTTAAATAAATTTTTAAATAATCTATTCATTTTTTTGAGGTAATAAGTATTACGTGCAACGCACGTGGTTCCTACTAGTATTAAAAAAAATCACAAAACATGAAGCTAGTCTAGAGGAATAAAAGCACCACCCCTCCCTCGAAATCTTGACACCACTTTGCTCAAATGTAGCCATTTCTGCGGGAGGATTTCTGCTCTCAGCCCTGTATGAATTCATTCTCCCAAAAATATTCTCAAGATAGCATGTAAGTAATTTGCGTGTGCAGTCTTGAGTTACTTTTGACCATATACCATAGTTGCCATAATAAAAGATGACGAAATCTAATGCAGTTATTGAGCAGTTTTTGGATATCAAACGGACCTCCCGATACGGTAATTTTAAATGTGGCCGATTTCACCTCTTTTGCAATCAGTTTCTCTACAGCACCCTCTACTCTAAATAAGAAGTCATTTTTAGTTATGTCATCTTTCCTCCACTAACCTCTTCTGTAAGTTAGAGTGATAAATGCTCTCCATTTGCTAACAAAGTGGTATCAAAGCCAATTTATTTGGAGACCAAAGTTTAAAGAAAAATGTCGAACAGAACACCATTTGTAGTTCTGACCCTCACCAAATTAAATATGATAATTGGTGCATAAGAATGAAAGCTTTTCTTGGAGCCTATGAAGTATGGGATTTCGTGGAAAAAGGTACTGAAGGGAATGACGCAAAGAAGAAAGATCAAAAGGCACTCACACTTATTCATCAAGGACCTCCAAGGAAGCATGGGAAATTCTTCAAGCTTCTTTTAAAGGTGCTGACAAAGTGAAGAAGGTGCGTCTCCAAACATTAGAGGTGAGTTTGAATCTCTTCACATGAAGAATTTCGAATCTATTTCGGATTATATGTCAAGAGATTTGGCTATTACCAATCAAATAAAGAGATATGGAGAGGACACAAAGGGTGATCAGATCGTCGAAATTTTAATTATGTTATTGTTGCCATCGAAGAGTCCAACGATTTGGACGCCATCACTGTTGATGAACTTGCTAGATCACTGCAAGCCCATGAAGAAAGATTGAAGAAATCAATTCAAGAATCGGTCGAACAAGCTTTGAAAGCGATGTTATCTATTAAAGAGACAAATCCAAGCACGTCCAAAAGAGGAAGAGGGTGTGTAGGATTTCGTGGTCAAGGACAAAACCGAGGATGTGGACGAGGCGGACAATGACAGCGGAATTATTCATCAAGTGATAAACTGAATAATTATTCAACCCAAAATACCAATCAAGGAAAAGGTCGTGGACGGGGCAGGGGTTGGAGAGGTACACACAAACCAAATCAATCACGGTATGAAAATCTAATATTGAGCGTTTTAATTGTATCAGTTTGGTCATTGTACTTAGGAATGTCCAAATGTGAAGGAGATAAATAATCTTGTCCAAATGATAAAGAAGAAATGGATCCCACCTTGCTTCTTGCGTACATAAATACGCAAGATGAGAAGGACATCGGTGGTACCTTGACTCCGGCGCAAACAGTCATATCAATGGCAGAAACGATCTATTTGTATATCTCAATGAATCAATTGATGGCAATATAACTTTTTGAGATTCTTCAAAGGTTCAAATCAAAGGGAAAGGTACAATTTTGATTCGTTCAAAAGATGAAAGCCTTCAATTTATCTCTATTGTCTTTTATGTCCCTGCCATGCATGCTTGTTTGTTTGTATTTTCATCATTTCAAGTTATCAGTTTCTGAAACAATACTTAACATGAAAATATGGTTGTTTGTATGTTGTCTTATTATAAATATATTGATTTGACATGATAATTCAATATAAAATACAATCTCAATAATAACTAATCTAAACTTATTAGCATTTTAAACGAAAACCTATACAAAATTGAAAATACATATTTTTCACTGAAATGAAAACACAAACAAATAGTTGCGCAACTCTTGGAGAAAAAGTACAATATACACTTGAAAGATAAAAATAAGACGATAAAAGATGAAAATGACAGATTGTTGGCCAAAGTTCCCATGACGAGAAATAGAATATTTATGCTAAACATTCAAAGTGACGTTCCTATGTGTTTGAAGTCTTGTTTCAATGAACAATTTTGACTAAGGCATTTGAGGTTTAGACATTTAAACTTTGATGGTCTCAAAATGGTGAGTAAAGAAAGAATGGTGAAAGGATTGCCTCCCATAGATCATCCTAATAAACTCTGTGAAGGATGACTTTATGGTAAACAAGCGAGAAAGAGAATTCAAATGGAATCAATGACAAGGGCTCGATATCCATTGGAGTTAATACACTCGATTGTTAGTGGAACTATAACACAATCTTCCATTCTCGAAAACTTAGGTGTATTTTTTGAAGGATAAACCAGAGGTGTGTAGGCCGTTTAAAAAATTCAAGGCGATGGAGAAAACCAAAGTGATTATCGAATTAATGCTCTTCGGTCCGATAGAGGAGGTGAATTCACATCAAATCAATTCTAATATTTTTTTTAGCAAAATGGCATTCATCATCCCATGACAACTCCATATTCACCTCAACAAAATGGATTAGCCAAGGGAAAGAACCTTTCCATTCTCAACATTGCGAGGACTATGTTGAAAAGAAAAAATATGCCAAACAAATATTGGACTGAACTTGTCTCTTATGTAGTTTACTTGATGAACCGAAATCATACTAGAAGTGTTAATGGAAAAGCACCTCAAGAAGATTGGGGTAGTATAAGCCAATTATTTCACGCTTATGGGTTTTTGGAAGAATAGCCTATACTCGTAGTCCCGTCAAAAAATAACAAAGTTTGACGATAAAAGTGCAAGGTATGTGTTCATTGACTATGACCAAAGTTCCAAAGGCTACAAGTTGTATAACCCGAGCAGCAGGAAAATTGTGATAAGAAAAGATGTTGAGTTTGACAAAGAAGACGTTTGGGAATGGAATGATCAAAATAAAAATGATCATTATAGTCAAATTAACTCAAAAGCAAACATCAATTAACTCACTTAATCTTTATTGGTTTCAAATTCCAAGTAATGTTGATAAAGTAAATGCATCAATTGCTAATAAACATGATGCAGTATCTTGATAAAACGATGAAAATAATAAATGGGGGATAAGAAAGATAATATTGAAATTCAAATGCCAGCATTGGGCAGATAATAAATAGTTCATTGAGAATACCCAATAAATTCATAAAACAAGTAAGAGAATTTCTCCGGCCAACAAGATCGAACAAACAAATGAAATGGAACCATGAGTTTACATAACAACTTATTTAGTTATGTTATCATTTACCTTTTGAAGGTTCACTGAATAGATAAGCTTTTACAATCTTTCTACATCTATATCTATATCTATATTTTATATAAAAATACGAATTCTCAAGAAAATTTCTTTCTTTTTGTGATTGGACTAAATTAACCTTGTAATATTAATTCTTTAAGGATAAAAAAGTAAAATAAGATGCTTATTAATTTCTATTAATTACATTTCACATTACACATATTTATTCTTATTAATTACTTTTCACATTATCCATATTTATTCCTATTAATTACTTTTAACATTATTCATATTTATTCCTATTAATTACTTTTCACATTGTACATATTACACATCCTTTTTTTAGTATATTATATTCATAATAATATACTTACTAGATAAAAAGTACCCTTATTATATAACAAGGAATGACTAGAAAAATTTAATAAAAATTGAAAAGATTTAATGTTGAAAATTTTTCTAGCATGGATATAAATGAGAATTAGTTAGATCACTTGACATATTAAGATATGTTAGATGAAAAATGAAAAGAAATTAACTTATTTGTCATGTAAAGCAAACATTTTGAACGATAACATAAGTTAAAAGAAAATTGAGAATCAATTAAATCACTAATCATATATAGTGAATATTTTTGTAGTAAGACAGACTAAAATGTGATTTTAGCATTTGTTGTATAATTACTAGATACCTTATATGATTTTTTAATCATCGCTAATAAAATAAAATAAAATGTCAGTGTACAAGATCTAATCTTTTCTACAATGTATGACAGAAATTGCTCAATATAAAAAAAAATTGAAAGGTGTAAATCCTACTTTTAAACCATCACCACACATATCCATTTTTCAAAAAATGAAAAAGGAAAAAATGGGCACGTAATCATTGATAAAAAATTTCTATACTATTATAAAAAGTTTGTATCAATCAAAAATTCTTCTAATTTTTTTATGGCAAAATTACATTTTGAGTCCTATAACTTTAGGTTGTTAGAACTTTTGGTCCTATAACTTACTTCGTTTAAACATTTAATCCTATTTTTTTTTTGACAAATCTAGTCCAACACATATTAGTTTTGGTCCTTTTTTGGCAAATTTAGTCATGTGTTGATAAATTTTGTCCTGGTGACATATAATTACAAGACCAAAAATGAGATCTACTCGAGTGGGAATATAACTAAAATTGTCAACACAGGACTAAATTTTTCAAAAAAAGACCAGATGTGTGATGATTCAGGACCAAATTCATCAAAAGAATTGACTAAATGTGTAAATGGAGTAAGTTACAGGACCAAAAGTGGTAACGACCTATGGTTAAGGACGAAAAATATAATTTTGCCTTTTTTTATATTATGTTATAATTTTATTAATTTAGTTACTAATAAGATTGTAATAGATATCGTAAAAATGATTATTAAGTAGGTCATTCAATAAATTATTGACATAGATATAAGAATTATTAACTTGACACGTATCAAAATTTAAATGAACATTTGACCAATCATATTTATTAAATTCTTATTTTATTTTATTTTATTTTATTTTGTAACATTTATGTGCATTTAATTAAAAAAGATTAAATATGTGACAGACGTAAGTACAGGCAGAGTCGTAGTACTTTGGAAATAATAATAATGATTCATTTTTTATATTTTTTAACATTTGTGATGACTAAACTACCCCTATTAAATTTTTGTAACAGTCATAAAAGTATACTAAAAGAATAGACAATCATAATAATTTCAAATTCTAACAATTGTGATTGAAATTACTCATAAGTTTATAACTATAGAAGATATCATTTTTGTTATCCACAAATTGTATCTTTTTTTAGGGTAGCTACTTGAACTGCTAGAACTTGGAGTAATAGGAATGTTTATATTTTTTACTTTACTTTTATGAGTGTTATTTATAATTTAACAAAGGATAATTTAGTTGATTACAAATGTTAAATAGTATGAAATATTCCTAGATATGCATGTATATGGGTACTTTTACTGGAGTATTATTTTTAATATAGAAACTTTGACTGATAAATAGGTGAGAAGAATAATAATACTAATAGTCATAGTAATATATATATATATAGCACAATAATATATATATATATATATATATGTGTGTGTGTGTGTGTGAGTGTGCGCGCATGTGCATGTGTGTGATTTACTTATTAATGTGTAGTAAAAGAAAAAGAGAAACTCGTCATGATACATTTAACCAACACTTAACTACCTACAAGAATTGCAAACAAAATAAAAAATTAGATATTTTCTCATTTCAATTACTTGAGTTGAATTGAATTTTTTGTAAATTAAGTTATAACTTTTTTAATTACAAGAAATAATCTATAAGAAAAATAGGAGATGTAGTTAAATATAAAACTATAAAAAGAAACAATAATAAGAAAAAACTTCACTATAGTAATATTAATTGTAAAATCAAAACAGCGTTTGAAAATTTAAGTCGTCCACTTAAATAGAATAGTAATAGAGAAGAATGACCTTTTGTTATTTAAGTAAAATTCTAGCACACTTTTTCAATGATTTATGAAATAAAAAGAAATAAAAAAAATAAAAAGTAATTGAAATTTTCAATAGATACAACACAATATTGCTACTTAAGGTTTTGGTTAAATGCAATTTACACTAGAAAAGTTGAAAAAAAAATCAATAATAAAGAAGATTAAGAAAAATCCTTGCCTTGTGTGTCATGTTGTGGGAGAAAATCACAAGCAACCTTGAAATATGGTATCAAGCCTTTAATATCAAGGAAGACGTAGAACCTTTGCAGCTGCATAGTTTTGGAAGATGTCGAGAGGTTTGGACTCATTTAGGATTTGGGTTGTGTGTGTGTGTGTGTGCGCGCGTCTTGGTGTTCTGAAAGCTGTGTGTAGGTTCTTTTTATACGCATGAGCAAGGCTTATGTAACTTGAACTTGAAAATTATGGGCTCTGATATGGATTAGTCTTCTAACAGTTGTACTTGAACTTGCTTTGACCCACTTAACCAATCCAAAATAAAAGAATCATTTTGTTTTTTATCTTAAATCAATCCGTCGAGACACTTAACGCCCAAGTTTAGTATAAATTTAGTGTGAATTTATTAGCTCAATAATATGTAAAAAAACCAAAATTTAGTGTGGATTTTAATTTGAAACCTAATTATTATCCAATTTATTTGGGTTTTTAATTGATAATTTATTTCGAATTTTGATGTCAACACTGCAATTATTTTTTTGTTATCTTTGCTTAACAAGTATATTGGATACGTTTCGAGAAAAAAAAAAAAAAGAGCATTATGAAAATTTTCTATTTTGAACCTCGGGGTCTATTGAAATTTAGGACTCAAATAATAAGAGCAATGGTTGAAAAATTATTAATTGATTGTTTAACATTAAATAATAGTATTATTTAATTGTTACACAACTTGTATGCGAGTCAAACTTGAAGTAAGCTCTAAGAAAATATTTCATACAATACTATCATTGTTTATCTTCATAATGAATTATTCAATAATCATTAAAACTAGCAAAAAGAAGATGTTACCACCAATCAAGATAAAAGGAAAAAAAAAAAAGATAATGTCTAATAGAAACATAGTTACTTAAATTTAGTATTTTCAAAATTTATTTTAATTTTTCTATATATTAAAAGAATTTTTCAGGTTGATCAATATTTGGAGAATTATATTTTTTATATCATGAATTAATTAATGTATTTCACATCTAGTCATTAAATTTTAAAATTATACTATTATTTTAGTGAAATTATATGAGTCACGTGCAACGCACACATTCATTACTAGTAACTTTTAAAAGTCTAAATGCATTAAGCTTAATGAATAAGATTCTTTTTATTTATGAAGTACTCATGAAATTTCAAAATAATCTTTATTAATTTAGGAAATACCTTATATTTTTGCTTGAATATTTAAATAATGTAATCATTTCGTTGAAGTAATAAAAATTACGTGCAACGGACATGCTCCCTACTATTAGTATCTTAAATGTTGTAATGGAGTATATTTTATTATTTAATGATGCGTGTATAGCAATATAGCAATTATATATAAATACTCGTACTCTATAATCGTATACATTCAAAACTCGAGTTATGAATAATAACTATATATATATAAATATAAAAGCAATAAATTTAAAATAAAAAGGAAATAAGTTGCAAAACATTAATTTGCACTGAAACGAGGGAATTTTAAAATCCAGCAGAGTTCGATCATTTATGAACATAAAACCCCCCTCCAAATAATAAAGTTTCAATTGTTAGTATCTTAAATTTTGTAAGGGATCAGATTATATTATTTAGTGTTGTGTATTTAGAAACATATTAATTATATATAAACAGTCCAATAAATTGTGAAGAAGCATGCCCGATTTGCCGTGACATTTGCAACTGTGCAGCTAATTGTGATACTGAATAAAGACAAGGTTCAGCACCAAGACATATTGTTAGAGTAATTCTTCCTCAAATGAAGCAATTTGTCACTGAACAAAACATGAAAAGGGAGGAGGCTAGAATTCAAGCACTTATCAATTCACTTTTTTCATTATCAAACTTCCAAAATATTATTAATAATTTTAATTCAAAGATTATATATCAGTGCAACCGATGGATTAATAACTAATCATATTTTTAAATTACATACTTTTTCTTCGGGAAAATTCATTTTCACAGCACTTTTCTGTTGTGGAATTACTAAAAAATAACAGGGAAAAAAGCATTAAATTTAGATTCCTCAAGATATCATGACGTGCAAAATAAGATCACTTACCTAAGCCAAATTTTATCTTTTATTGCTTTTTTTGGTATATTAAAGGAATTTATTATTTTCCTTATCTAATTCATGTATAGTTATTGGACGAATTAAGCGGGTTAAGGAAAAATGAAAAAATATTTAAAAAATTGAGAATATCTCGAAACATGATATAACATATTCATGCATAAACCGACCAGAATTTGACTTAATAGTTGAAGTTGAGGTCTAAAAGTGAATATGAGATTGTGATTTTAAATACTATTAAATTTATAAATTTCTGATTAATATAATATGAATATTTTATAATCTAATTGTATTAAATAGTATTTTAATATTAATATATAATTATCATTCCTATTAAAAAATCACAAAAATTAAAACTATTACAAAAAAAACTTGGTCACCACCTCTCCCACCAAAAGTTGACCAAAAATTTAAATGCATTACGCTTAATGAATAAGATTCTTTTTATATATGAAGTTCTCATTAAATTTCAAAATAATATTTATTAATTTATGAAATACTTTATATTTTTGCTTCAACATTTAAATTATGTAATCATTTTGTTGAAGTAATAAACATCACGTGCAACACACGTGCTCCCTACTATTAGTATCTTAAATGTTGTAATGGATTATATTATATTATTTAATGGTGCGTGTATAGAAATATAGTACTTATATATATATATACTCGTACTCCATATTGGTATTCATTCAAAACTCGAGATATGAATAATAACTATATATATATATATAAATATAAATGCAATAAATTTAAAATAAAAAGGAAATAAGTTGCACAACAATTTGCACTGAAAGCTGTATCATCCTCAACGGATTCTAGCTCCTTACTCTGAATCATGATTCATTAACGAGGGAATTTTAAAATCCAGTAGAGTTCGATCGTTTATGAACATAAAACCCCTCTCTGAATAATAAAGTTTCAATTGTTAGTATCTTAAATGTTGTTAGGGATCAGATTATATTATTTAGTGATGAGTATTTAGAACATAATAATTATATATAAACACTCCAATAGATTGTGAAGAAGCATATTCTGTTTGTCGTGCAGTTTGTAGTATTGAAAAAAGACAAGGTTCAGCATTCACGACATATTGTTAGAGTAATTCTTCCTCAAATGAAGCAATTTGTCGCTGAACAAAACATGGAAAGGGAGGAGGAGGCTAGAATTCAAGCACTCATCCATTCACTCTTTTAATTATCAAACTTCCAAAATATTATCAAAAATTTTATTTCAAATAGATTCCTTAAGATATCATGACGTGCAAAATTAGATCATTTACCTAAGCCAAAAACAATAAAATTAGATTACTTAAGATATCACTTACATTAGCTTGTTACATAAGACTTGAATGATTGTTGCTGTTGTAAAGTGTGATGTGCTTTGCCACAATTGATTTCTTGAAATATAAACATTATGCGCTTTAGTTAATAGATTTGTTTCTACTATATCAAGTCAACCAAAATGCACGGACATCCACCATTAAGTTAATGAATTGGTTGTGTATCCTTGAGCCGATTACATTAGCTTAATGGTTAGATAAGACTTGAAACAAATGCTGCTGCCGTAAAGTGTAGTTTGTGATGCAACATTTAATTTCTCGAAGTATAATTGTTCTGCATATCAATTGAAATGCAACTTTGGGTACATACACAGGCCATCCCCAAAAAGTTTGGGAACAATCTAAGAGAGAAAATGGCAGGAACAGTAGCATTGAGAGGCCCAAGTGGGAATGTATGGAGTGTAGGATTGGTGGCAAACAGAGATATGTTGCTTCTCAAACATGGAGAAGCTTGGAGGAATGTTTTGATCAAATCAATCAATCCTCATATGATGTTGCTGATGATAATAGAGTGAAAAAACCCAGGAGCGATGCTGCAAGAACACCACCTTTATACACCCTAGTCGATCTACTTCAAGGAGTCGAAGGGGAATAAGAAGTGTTGTCAAGATCCCATTTTAGACTTTCTATTTAATTTTGCACGATTAAAGCATAGTCTTCATAGTTTTTATTTCTTAACTCCTAGTTCTTGTTTTTTAACTCATCTTGATGTACAAGGAAAACAGGGATCAAGACGTGCATACCCATTGCAGCTTAAATCTCAACGACGGGAAGTAATCGAAGAAGAAAACAGAGTGCGCAACAAATGGCTGTTGCCGCATCATTTGAGAACAGTTTCATCGTGGCTATGCAGGCATCAAATGTTTACATAGGGTTCTTCATGGTAAAAGCTTATATATATGAGTCTTTTAAATCTTATATTTAGAATCAAATGACTATTTACTCTTACGTTCGTGCAACTCCTTCCTAAAAGCAATTCTAATATCATTTGTTGCATGTCTAATGCAGTCAATCCCCTCTGAGTGGGCAAAGGTCTATCTTCTGAACAGAAGCCATGACATAGAGCTTCGAGTCAAAGACAATGCATGGAAAGCTAAATACGACTATAAAGGTTATGGTGGTGGACTTACCGGTGGGTGGAAGGATTTCATCCTCGAAAATTTCTTGGAGAATTTGATGTGTGTTTATTTGATCTGGTAAGGGGAACACTAGACACCATGATCCTTGATGTCCAAATCTTCCGAGTTGTGGAGGAGGTGATTCCACCATCTCAGGTGGCCTGAGAAACCTCAAGGGGAACTGGTAAGAGGGCGACAAAGTTTGTGCGGGACTCGTTGAGCGAGGAAGATGTATGAATTTATGCACAATATCCCGGGTGGCTTGAGAGTTTTGAATTTCTTAGACATATGGAACATGTTTTTATGTAGTAATTTCCTATCATTTTTATATGGTGAAAGTTTACTACTATTCTCCCTATTTATGTATCATTATTAAAAAAAATTTATAAGCAAACTAAGTTTAATAGGATAAGTAATTCTTCATCTGTAGGGTTTTTTTATGCCTCGATATAATATTTCTTCTACTATATTATATTTTAAATTTTTTAATTTTTAAGTTTATTAAGTTTTAGGTGTTTTAAATATACATATATATATAATTGTTACAATATTATTCACATTTTTCTTTAACTTTTTTATTTGAAACATTATTGGATATATAAATATATTTTGGATATATTTCATCAGATGCACATGTCTTGCACATTGAAAATGTTGTAGATTTTGAATTGTTATTATGAGACACAGGAGAAAAAGGCGCATGTTAGAACATAGAACATTAATGTATAATATAGTCAACTATATCTAAAGCTAACAGCAAATTGCATCACCCACCACAATAAAAACATAGCTATAGCAACAGATATTGCAACGATTTTATAAAAATTCCGTTGCAAAACATATTTGCCACGGTTTTTTGCAACGAAATATTTTCAGTTGCTATAGGTACCACTGCTATATAGCAACAGTTATTTTGTTCGTTGCAAAAAAACGCCACGGTTTTTTGTCTGTTGTAAATTTTCATTGCAAAATTTGTTGTTCAAAGATTTGACTTTACATATATTGCAACAAATTTTAAAATGGTATATTCGTGGCAAAGTTGATGGTAATTCGTTGCAACATTGTTTTCTGTTTGCAACTACATTTGTAACGAAAAGTCGTCGCAATATTGTACGTCGTTTCGTTGCAAGTTTTGCAACGAACTTTTTAAATACAATTCTTCGCAAAAACTCATTTTGTTTACAATGGCATTTGCAACGGAAGTCGTTGCAATAAGGCAATATTTTTTTTGCAATGACATTCTGTTGCATAATTTATTTTCGTCTACAACGACAATCCATTGCAAATTTACCACAACAATTACAACGATAATTCATTGCAAAATTGTTTTTGTTTACAATGACAATTTCACAATTTATAATCAATAATAAAAATATATTTGATTTAACTCTAACAATTTATAAATTCAAACGAGACAAAACAGTTAAGCAAAAATACATATAATAAAGACAATTCAACATTGCAATCCACAAAATAAAAATATTTAATTTTAAGCATACATATTTAAAAAGGGGATCATATTCATTTTCACAATCTTGTGAAGGAGGTGGTCGGGTGCAGATGGCAAATTATCATCACAGAGACTATCTTTAGACTTGCTCATAACATCGTCAAGCGCAATACCAAATTTGTCAGATATAAAACTCAATATTTTCTCCATCGGTTTAGTGTTGCGCTCTATTTGCCGTTTCATGGTCTCGTTTTCACGAAACAACTTATGTACCAATTCCGATTCATGGTGTCCAGGTACTGGAGTGAGATTTGTGGTTTTAGTCGAGAGAGTACAAGTATAAGTCCTTGCCTCTAAGCCTATCCCCCTAACTTGACCCTTCTTTGTTCCTCTTATTGCCTCCAACCATAGTTGTTGATCGTTAATCGATGTGATCGAAGATGACTTTAGTAAACTTTGAGAAGAAATATTATGATCAACACTCAGCTTTTAAATTTCTTTCTATACAATTAAGAATATTACAATTAGCAAATAATTTGAAAACAATTTAAATATTTATTTTAATTTAATTTTTATTAATTTAGTTGATTTTTTTAACTTATGAGTTAACTAAGTTAAATTAGTTTAGTTAAATTTTTATGTTTAAAGTTAACAAAGTTAAATTAGTTTAGTTGAGTTTTTAACTTGTAAGTTGAATAAGTTACATTAGCTTAGTTAAAGATTTTAAGTTGAAAGCGAACTAAGTTACATTAGTTTATATGAGTTTTAAACTTGTGCGTTAACTACGCTAAATTAGTTTAGTTAAAGATTTGAAGTTGAAAGTAAACTAAGTTACATTAGTTAAGTAGAGTCTTTAACTTATGAGTTAACTATGTTAAATTAGTTTAATTAAATATTTTAAGGTGAAAGCGAACTAAGTTACATTAATTTAGTTGAGTTTTTAACTTATGAGTTATCTAAATTAAATTAGTTTAGTTAAATATTTTAAGTTGAAAGTTAACAAAGTTATATTAGTTGAGTTGGGTTTTTAACTTATGAATTAACTAAGTTAAATTAATTTAGTTAAATATTTTAAGTTGAAAATTAACAAAATTATATTAGTTGAGTTGAGTTTTTAACTTGTGTGTTAACTAAATTAAATTAGTTTAGTTATATATTTTAAGTTGAAAGTTAAAAAAGTTATATTAGTTGACACTACAAAAAAATGTGGGAATTGGAACGGATATAATCGACCGTTCCAAAAACCGTTCCAAATAGAAACGGAAAGTGAAACGGAAAACCGTTGATGACGTCATTTTAGAGTTAATGGTAGTCCAAACGTATAGGAATGGCACGACCATTCCTATTTGTGTGCCAACATATGTGTACCAATATGTAAACCCATTACCGTTCCAAAAAGGGACCGGATATATTTTGGTACTCCATTTGGAACACATGTGTGAAAATTGGAACGGCTAGTTGACCGGGAACACGTACCATTCCTATATGTGTTCCAAACCTTGTCTCTATTTGGACCGGTTGCGTGACCGTTCAAATATGTATTGCTAAATAAGACCCTTTTACGCCATGAATAAAAATATAATGCAATGACCGTTCCAAATTGTGGGTATATAGAAAATGCAATGGTGTTACAATAACCATTCCCAACTATGATCCAATTTGGAACGGACACATCGTGTGTGAATAATACCGTTTTCAATATGCCATAACGGCTATATTACAACGGTAATATTGCCATTGTTACATCCGTTCCAGTGACCGTTCCTAAAGCTGGATCAATGGCTATATTTCAAAGGCTAGTTGTGTGTTTCAAATAATATTCCAATGCCCTTTCCAATATTTTTCTATATATATGTCCCCCTTCTTTCTCATTGTTCTTATAATTACTCTCCAACTCATTTTGTTCTAACTCCCCCTATTGATTCTTTATATGTAAAATCGAACATATAACTTATTTGCGCAAATTTTGCAATGATATTGATAGGTGTTTTGCTCAAGTAAGAAGTTGAAATTCTGTAATGGTCAGTCATATATATATATATATAATATTCTCGTCATTTAATTACTGTTGTTAATTACGTTGGACCAATCATGTTAAGACAGTTAAGGAAATAGATGTATGATCGCAACGTGCTGGGTGTGACGCCAGAGTTTGAGGACAGTGTTACAACATTTTTAGAATGGGCCCAGTCTCAGCGTGCATATATGGATGGGGAGAAGATTAAGTGTCCCTGCCGGAAGTGCAAAAATGAAAGGTTCAAAACACCAGACGTGGTAAATTTTGACTTGTGTATGAAAGGGTTTATGCTAAACTATTATAATTGGACTTCGCATAGTGAGGAGAGGGTGTAGTTATATTTTGAAGCATTGACAGTGCCCCATGTGCAGCAGCAGCAAACGCCACCCGTTCCGTAGGAGGGTATAGCATTGGGGTGATGCGGCTCAGATGGATTGGGCGCAGAGGATGTAATTCGATGCCGTCGGGCCATCTTTCTGGTCTTCGTACGACTAGGAGGGACCGGCTGATGATGGTACTCGGTATTGTCCATCTGATGTGGGTCCTAGTTCATATTATGATTCGGGGCCCTATGATTATATGTCTGGCTTGTCAGACCATTTTTTATTTAGTTCATGCTGCGGACCAACCATTGTGGAACGGCTGCACCACCTATCAGTTGGCGTCAATTGCTTCTTTGGTGAATATCAAGACCGAAGGGGGTTTTTTCGAGCATACATATGATTGCTTATGCCAGTGGGCTGATACTGTAATGCCCCGCAATCACACTTTTCCCGCCGATTATTACAATACGAAGAAATTGATAAGAGAATTGGGTTTACCAGTTCAGAAGATTGATGCTTGCAAAAATGGTTGCACTTGTACTGGAAGGACGATATTGATTTGGAATATTGTAGTTTTGTGGAGATGCTAGGTACAAGCCCACCAGGGACAGAAATCCTAGACACAAGAATTCTGTATGCCATTCTTAGGTATCTACCGCTTACCCCTCGGCTGCAGAGGTTGTATGCGTCGGAGGCCACATGCGAGCCATCAGACGGATGAAGGATCCATGTGTCATTCGTCCGATGCAGATGCTTGGAAGCATTTTGACCAGACGTATCCTGATTTTGCAGCTGAGCCTCGTAATGTTATACTTGGGTTGTGCACGGATGGGTTTGCACCGCACGGCCAGTATGGTAAAACTTACTCATGTTGGCCTGTGATACTTACACCGTAAAATCTCCCCTCGGGAATGTGCATGAAGTCTGAGTATATGTTCCTAATGATGGTGATCCCTGGCCCATCGAATCCAAAAACTTCTTATTGATGTCTACTTGGAGCCGTTGATTGAGGAGTTGTAGAATTTATGGCATGTGGGTGTACGTACGCACGATACTGCGACAACCAGGCATTCATGATGCATGCTGCATTTGATGTGGACAGTGAACGACCTTCCTGCTTATAGGATGGCGTCTGGTTGGAGTATCGTCGGTGTTATAGGGTGTCCAGTTTGTATGGAGGACACACGGGCATTCTATTTACAGCATGGTCCGAAGGCATGCTATTTTGACTGCCACAGGCAATTCCTACCACCGGATCATCCTTATCGCAGGAACAAGAAAGTCTTAACTAAAAATTGAATCGAGAGGAAGGTTGCACGTCCGAGGCTGACTGGAGAACAGATCCAAACCCGTGTCCATACGTTTAGTGTGGCAGTTGAACAACCGTTGAGTGAACCGGAAGGCTATGGTGTCGACCATAAGTGGATGAAGAAAAGCATCTTCTGGGAGCATGAATACTGGGGGCGCATCTGATACGACACAATCTTGATGTCATGCATATTGAGAAGAATATTTTCGATAATATATTCAATATTGTGATCGACATCAAGGGGAAAACGAAGGACAATGTGAATCCACGGAAGGATCTCAAGATTATATGTAATCGGCCGGAGCTTGAAGTGGACGAAAGGAGACCGAACGTGATGCCCAAAGCGGTATATACACTGACGAAGGAGCAAAAGAAGAAGATATATGAGTGGATTCGTTGTCTTAGGTTTCCTGATGGGTATGCCTCTAACTTGGCCCATTGCATCGACATGAAGGAGCTAAGGATGCACGGCATGAAGAGCCATGATTGTCATGTATTCATACAAAAGTTGATTCCGGCTGCCTTGCGTGAAATGCTTCTAGAGCACGTGTGGGGGTCCTTGACTGAAGTGAGCCTTCTAATTGTTCACCTTCCATCTGAGGCGCGTGTTGGGGGGCCCGTGCATGGATGTACCCATTTGAGAGGTAATTAACTACTGTTAAATATATTTATTTTTAAGTAGCAATTAATTTGCATTTTAATAAATACTTGTATGAATAGATTCCTATGCGATTTGAAGAAAAAGGTGAAAAACAAAGCACACGTGGAGGCGTCAATTATAGAGGCTTATATTCTCGAAGAAATCGGGCTTTTCTCCTCTCACTACTGCGAACCGCACATTCTCTGCAAGCGAAGTAGACCCGGTCGGAATGATGATGGCACGTGCAACGATGATCGAATAATACGGTCTATTTTCAATTACCCGGACCGAGGAAGTGGAGCCTCAATGAAGAGATGGCTGAGCGGTGAGGAACTTCATGTTATCGAGACATACGTCTTGTGTAATTGTGAAGTAGTTGTACCGTACTACGCTTAAGTGTCTTATACAAACATAATTATCTCAAGGCTTCATTTCAATTTCAATTACACGGATATTTATAACTATCAGTTTTACTATAACAGGTCATTCTTGAATGAACTGTTCGAGCAACACAATTCGAAGGACCCGATAATTGATCAATGATCGGTTGTCGAAGCCGTCAAATATAAAAACTGATTCTAAACTGTAGCAGTCGTGGAACCAGGTCGAATCCCAAGGGAATTATCGATTACTTTCTCGATCTAGATGTAGCAACCAAAAAAGGGGGTTTGAATTAAGTACTAATTATAAATGAACTAAATTAACAAAAGTAAGAGTAAAACAACTGAGAAGAGATTATAGATGAAAAAGTCCAATTCAAGGGGATTCGTCTCACCAATCGTTATGTTTAACATGGATCACTAATGGTTAATTCCATAACCAAGTATTCAACTCTGGAATTTATTAGGATAGCCGTAACAAATCCCTGTTTTCCTATCGTAGTGGATTTGACTCAAGCATCTAAATCCAAAACTTATTATATCAAGACTGGGCACGATAGCGTTCCATATCTCATCAATAATAGCATTCGCATCAATGAAAACAGTTGAATCTAGATCAAATAATCGAGATAGCTGCAATTATCTAACCTAGTTTTCTCGTCCCTACAAATAAATCATGCAAAGCACATAATAAATTTGCTCGCTACTCATACCACTAATTCATGACAATTACGGATCACTGAACTCATGGATAGCAATAGAATAATCAATATTGAATCGAATTGTCAGATCTATCAATAATAATCATTCCGTTAACAGAAAATCAAGACGAGAAATACTTGGCGAAATCAGATAAAGTCAAGATCTCAAAACATAACAATAAGGTTTAACGTTTCCCTTGAATCGGAATAGAAAACTAGCTACTAAACATGTTCATAGCTAAACAAAATATTCTAGACGAAAGCATAAATTCAAAGACAGAGAGAGAACACGATGATCAAAAGATGGATTTTCTCTGTGTTCTAGTCTCCTTTTTATAGGTGAGAGTCCCTTCCCTATGCAGCTTCAAAGTCCTCTTTTGTGTCAATTTCAGAGTCCTTCTTTATGCCAACTTCGGAGTCCTCGCGCAGATCTGGATGTAGGTTAAGGCGTGATCACGCCTTAGAGTTTGTTCAAGTCTGCCCTTTCAAAAGTCTCCTTATCTTCCCGCGCAGACTCGGATGTCGGATAGGGCGTGATCACGCCCTGATGCTTGTTGAAGTCTGCATATTGTTGTTTTGTACTTTGATCACTTTTCTGTCTTTATTTGGGCTTTTTAACTCCTTTTCTTCACAACGGGTGAATCTCGATTATTCATTCAAAACTGCATAACTCGGCTAAAAATGTAAAGGAAACCTTTAAAAACCATACGAGTTAAGTATGCATATGAGAGATGAAATGCAACCTATCAAATTCCCCCACAACAAAACCATGCTTGTCCTCAAGCATCTCTTGATTCAAAAAGCATGGATTATCCAAGTAACTATACCCAAATTCCCCTTTATGCTAGTCAAGTGTATCCCTTAATCAACATGTCTTCACAGTTTAAGAAGAGATAGCAATATTGAGAGTAAACACTAATGGCATTAATACAACAAGCACGTATCCCATTGACTTTATCAAACGTGAACGAATCAAGTCTCAACACTCCTCACTAGGATGTCCCTCAATTCACTCAAGAAGTGTTTAAGGGATTTTTGTCGCACTCAAATCAGGACATTAGAGTGCCATTGCCATAGGCTTGCTTGTGAATCAAATCTCCACCACTGCAAAATGCTTATCAGTGCATAAATCAAAGGGTCTTAACATGGTTGTAATGGGGCTAGGGTCAAGGTGTGTCAAGAGAGGTCAAATTGTGGCTCATGAATTCAAAAGGATGATGTCAACTTAGTTGCTTGTATTGCTTAGTTCACTGCTCTCTTTTTTTTTTTTCGTTTCACACCCAAGTGTTTTGAAACATGCGTACTTTCGAACATGATTTTTTTTTTGTTCTCAATTTCACTTTCCTCTTTGATCATTTTCCTCTTTTTTCTTTCGTTTTCTCGTTCATCATTCGTCAAAGACTCGTTCATTCATCAAAGTCTTTGATTCTCTGTTTTTCTTTTTCTTTCTCTCTTTGTTTTTTTTTTTCATTGCATCCCTTTTCATTTTTTTTTTTCTTTTTGGGTCTAGCAACATGTCTCCCATATGCCCCCTTGTTCCATTTCTCTAACTCTTTTTCGCATCGACTTACAAGCAACCATATTAACATCATCCCCTTGAAAGGGTTCAAAAATCTCTGCAGGCAATAACCAAGAAAGGGATAATCGGCTAAAAATGCGGTTTAACCAAGAAAATAGAGGCCAAGGCTCAAATGGGTTTTCTAAGGGTGAGTTTCTGGTAGGCTCTTTTCAAGGGTAATTGGCTATTCCTAAGTGCCCTTATCATTTTCATACACCAATATGCAAAAATATGACCTCGAAATGTATTACACAAGCAAGTTCTAGAATGCACACACTAAGTCCGATGCCCTCAATTGAAAGAAATATACGAGCACTATTTGAATGCAAGTGCTTTGGCTCAAAAGCTCACATAAAGGGTTTTAGTGTTGATTCTTGAACGTTGTTCGTCTAATGCAATCAATGGGACATCTTTCACACACAATATTTTTTTATGCCACTAGAGTTCGTTCCGCCTACTAATCTCAACCTAAACCATAAATTCCTATTGACTTCAGGGACAACACAAAACAACATGCAAGGAATTTAGTTCAAGTTACAGGACAACCCACACATTTCGTTTCAAGATCAACTCATTTCAAGCACAAATTATGGTGTTCATGACATATAAGCAGTACCAAAACAACAATTACACCCAGAAATTGCATCCACAAAGATTAATCCCCAACACAAATATTCAGCAATACCAACAGCACAGAATCATAAGAATTATCAGGCTCATAACCACAGTCACCACCAAATCATGCACAAAACCTCCCCCACACCAAGTACACATTGTCCCCAATGTATGCACATAAAACCACATATAACAAGGAAATGAAAAGAGAGAGAGAATTAGAGAGCATCCCTGAAATATGTGGTGACGGCAAAGCGGGTTAGGAAGGAGGTCCGGGCGGAGGGCTTTCCGGCGGCGACAGTGTAGCAAGTGGGGCAGGGGGCGGAGCGGCAGTGGCGGCGCGGCGTCGATGAACAGCAGCGGCAGTGACGGCGCGGCGGCGGTGGCTGCAAGATGGGTAAGATATTAGGGTTTGATAAGAGGAAAGTAGGGTTGTGCCAAAATATAAACATATATATATTTTTCGTTTTTTGATTTATATATATATATATTTATTTTATTTTTTAATAAAAAAAATGGATAAAATAAAGAGAATGCAGATTTTTCCCTTCTTTTAGGTGTGATCACGCCTTAACACCT
Source organism: Sesamum alatum (assembly GCA_034509735.1). NCBI lineage: Eukaryota > Viridiplantae > Streptophyta > Magnoliopsida > Lamiales > Pedaliaceae > Sesamum > Sesamum alatum. The sequence goes on from JACGWO010000004.1 coordinate 29,838,393, forward strand.
CCTCAAGTCTGTACCTCAGGTGGAAATCGCCGATTTCGTCGTTTGCTTCAGACAGAAGAGATAGTGGGATAGGCGTGATCACGCCTTATCTCGTTGTGAAGCCTGTCGACCCAATGAACACGTTGTTGCTTCTGGCATCAAATGGGGCGTGACCACGCCTTATACGAAGGTCAAATCTGCGGAGGTGAGAAGGAAAAGATACTAAACAAAAAGTTCAAAAATAAAGCATATAAAACGCCGGGTTGCCTCCCGACAAGCGCAATTGTTTAACGTCGTCATGCTCGACGGAAGAGCTCATTATCCTTGCTGGGACTGCGGGGGTGACGCCAATGCAATATCCACGGGGTTACCTAAGTCATCACCTCGGAGGAATGCTTTCAAACGATGGCCATTTACCTTGAAGATTTTTCCCCTATCCAGACTTTGAATTTCCACTGTACCATAAGGAAAAATATTAGATACCTCAAAAGGACCAATCCAACGGGAACGCAGCTTACCTGGCATTAATTTCAGCCGAGAGTTGTAAAGGAGGACCTTCTGACTCACGTGAAAGTGTTTCCGTAGGATTTCAGTATCATGAAATGCCTTTGTCTTCTCCTTATAAATCCGCATATTTTCATACGCGTCCAAACGTAGTTCCTCTAGCTCTTGCAACTGAAGCTTACGCTCCATCCCGGCCTTGCTCATATCCAAGTTACATTTTTGCACTGCCCAATATGCTTTGTGTTCGATCTCTACGGGTAAGTGACATGCCTTACCAAACACCAATCGATAGGGGGACATCCCTATGGGAGTTTTATACGCCGTCCTGTATGCCCATAAAGCATCATCCAAGCGTAAGCTCCAATCCTTCCTTCCGGGACTCACTGTTTTCTCCAAAATAGACTTCACCTCCCGATTTGACACTTCTGCTTGGCCATTCGTCTGTAGGTGATAGGCGGTTGCCACACGATGGTGAACGCCATACTTCTTGAACAAGGCTCCCACTGCTCGATTACAGAAATGACTCCCTTGATCACTGATCATCGCTCGTGGGACACCAAACCTGTTAAAAATATGGGTTTTGACAAAACCTATGACAGTAGTAGAATCATCAGTCCGGGTGGCTTTTGCTTCCACCGATTTTGAAACATAATCAACAGCCAAAAGTATGTAAGAAAACCCACAAGATAATGGAAATGGACCCATAAAATCAATACCACAAACATAAAAAATTTCAACAATCAAAATTGGAGTTTGGGGCATTTCATTCCGATGAGACACTGTCTCCGTACGTTGGCATCTATCACACCGTTTACAGAAGTCATAAGCATCTTTGAACAAGGTATTCCAATATAACCCACAATCCAATACTTTCCTAGCCGTGCGTTTAGGACCAAAGTGACCTCCGCATGCAAAATCATGACAGAAACGTAAGACAGAGTGATGCTCATCATTAGGTACACAACGCTTTATCACTTGATGCGAACAAAAACGCCATAGATAAGGATCATCCCATACATAATATTTTGCCTCACTTTTGACTTTATCTATCTGAGCACGACTAAGATCAGGGGGTAACGCACGAGCGACTAAATAGTTGACAATGATAGAGTACCACGGGACCATACCTTGCACCTTGAATAAATGCTCGTCAGGAAAAGAGTCGGAGATGGGTAAAGTCATCCTCCCTTCTTTACCAATCGACCTAGGTGGTCGGCAACCGAGTTTTCCGAGCCCTTACGGTCTTTTATGGTCACGTCGAATTCTTGAAGCAACAGGATCCACCGGATCAATTGAGGTTTAGATTCCTTCTTGGACAGTAAGTATTTGAACGCTGCATGGTCAGAAAACACCACGATTTTAGAACCGAGTAAATAAGACCGGAATTTATCTAGTGCAAAAACAATAGCTAGAAGCTCCTTTTCTGTCGTGGAGTAGTTTGCGGCGTCCAAAGTCTTTGAGGCGTAGTAGATCACATGATGCCTTTGTCCAAACTGCTGTCCTAAAACAGCGCCCACTGCACAATTGTTGGCATCGCACATGACTTCAAATGGTAGGTTCCAATCCGGTGGTTGAATAATGGGAGTGCTTGTTAAAGCTCTTTTCAACTCGTCAAATGCCTCTTGACAGTCTTGACCAAAGTCGAATTGTGCATCTTTTTGCAGCAGCCGAGACAGAGGTCGGGTGATCTTTGCAAAATCTTTTATGAATCTTCGATAGAAACCTGCATGTCCAAGAAACGAACGAACTTCCCTAACACAAGTAGGGTAAGGTAAGTTCACAATCAAATCAATTTTTGCTTTATCTACCTCAATGCCTCTTGCAGATATCACATGCCCTAGAACAATGCCTTGGTTTACCATAAAGTGACACTTTTCAAAATTAAGAACCAAGTTAGTTTCTATGCACCTTCGAAGGACCTTTGCAAGGTGACCCAAACATTCATCAAATGAACCACCATACACAGTAAAATCATCCATGAATACTTCAATGCATTTCTCAATGTATTCCGAAAAGATACTCATCATACACCTTTGGAACGTACCTGGGGCATTGCACAACCATAAAGGCATTCGTCTAAATGCGAAGGTACCGAAGGGACATGTAAAGGTTGTCTTTTCTTGATCCTCTTGAGCTATGGCAATTTGATAATATCCTGAAAACCCATCAAGAAAACAAAAGTAAGATTTTTCCGCAAGCCGTTCTAACATTTGGTCCATGAAGGGTAGCGGGAAGTGATCCTTGCGTGTTTGCTAGATTTAGCCTCCTAAAGTCTATACACATACGCCAACCATTTTGCACTCTCATCGGCACCAACTCGTCATTTTGATTTTTTACCACCGTCATACATGTTTTCTTTGGTACCACGTGCACCGGACTCACTCAAGCACTATCAGAGATAGGAAATATTATACCTGCATCCAAAAGCTTTAGGATTTCTTTCATTACCACTTCTTTTAGTGTTGGATTGAATCTCCTCTGTGGCTGCCGTGATGGTTTAGTATCGTCTTCCAAGTGGATTCGATGCATGCACATTACCGGGCTTATTCCCCTAATGTCGGCTAACGTCCATCCTATCGCGGTTCGATGTTCTCGGAGAAGCGTCACCAACCTCTCTTCGTGTTCTTCCGGCAATTGATTGGATATGATGGCGGGCAAGGTTTCTCCATCTCCCAAGTAGATGTACTTCAAATGCTTCGGCAAGGGTTTCAACTCTAGCTTGGGTGCCTGCAATACAGAAGGAAGTAACTTAGTGTGCGTAGGAGAAATGCTTGATTCATTAGAGGGTGAAGGATTCAATACTTCACTAAGTGACTCAACAAAGTCATCATCATCTTCACCTTCATCCAATTCCATGATTAAGTCTAGTTCAGTACCAACATTCTCTTCATCAAACACATCATGTACCACTGAATCGATCATATCAACATGACAGAGCGCATGCAACTCATTGGGGTATTTCATAGCCTCAAAGATATTAAATTTTACAATTTCCCCATCAAATTCGACAGATAAAGTTCCATCATCTACATCAATCTTGGTTTTTGCAGTTTTCATATAAAAACTGATTCTAAACTGTAGCAGTCGTGGAACTAGGTCGAATCCCAAGGGAATTATCGATTACTTTCTCGATCTAGATGTAGCAACCAAAAAAGGGGGTTTGAATTAAGTACTAATTATAAATGAACTAAATTAACAAAAGCAAGAGTAAAACAACTGAGAAGAGATTATAGATGAAAAAGTCCAATTCAAGGGGATTCGTCTCACCAATCGTTATGTTTATCATGGATCACTAATGGTTAATTCCATAACCAAGTATTCAACTCTGGAATTTATTAGGATAGCCGTAACAAATCCCTGTTTTCCTATCGTAGTGGATTTGACTCAAGCATCTAAATCCAAACTTATTATATCAAGACTGGGCACGATAGCATTCCATATCTCATCAATAATAGCATTCGCATCAATGAAAACAGTTGAATCTAGATCAAATAATCGAGATAGCTGCAATTATCTAACCTAGTTTTCTCGTCCCTACAAATAAATCATGCAAAGCACATAATAAATTTGCTCGCTACTCATACCACTAATTCATGATAATTACAGATCACTGAACTCATGGATAGCAATAGAATAATCAATATTGAATCGAATTGTCAGATCTATCAATAATAATCATTCCGTTAACAGAAAATCAAGACGAGAAATACTTGGCGAAATCAGATAAAGTCAAGATCTCAAAACATAACAATAAGGTTTAACGTTTCCCTTGAATCTGAATAGAAAACTAGCTACTAAACATGTTCATAGCTAAACAAAATATTCTAGACGAAAGCATAAATTCAAAGACAGAGAGAGAACACGATGATCAAAAGATGGATTTTCTCTGTGTTCTAGTCTCCTTTTTATAGCTGAGAGTCCCTTCCCTATGCAGCTTCAGAGTCCTCTTTTGTGTCAATTTCAGAGTCCTTCTGTATGCCAACTTCGGAGTCCTCGCGCAGATCTGGATGTAGGTTAAGGCGTGATCACGCCTTAGAGTTTGTTCAAATCTGCCCTTTCAAAAGTCTCCTTATCTTCCCGCGCAGACTCGGATGTCGGATAGGGCATGATCACGCCCTGATGCTTGTTGAAGTCTGCATATTGTTGTTTTGTACTTTGATCACTTTTCTGTCTTTATTTGGGCTTTTTAACTCCTTTTCTTCACAACGGGTGAATCTCGATTATTCATTCAAAACTGCATAACTCGGCTAAAAAATGTAAAGGAAACTTTTAAAAACCATACGAGTTAAGTATGCATATGAGAGATGAAATGCACCCTATCAATCAACTAGTGGTAACACAATTCAAGGATTGGTTCAAGCGTCCTGTAAGTGTCACTTTCTTGTAAATGCGATATGCTCAGTTTGTAATCAATTATTTCAATTGCTATATGATGAATTGCAGGTGAAACCCGAATTGAATCACACAAACGACGAATTGTTGAAGTTGCATTATTGGGGCCCTAGAGCAGAAGTTACGACATAGCCGTCTTACGTCGTCAATGGCTTCAAATTTCACACTGAACGTCACAATGTCGGGAAGTCAACAATGAATTGTGATGTTTGTGTGAAAAGCTCATCATATACAGACACCGATTCTGACTTCTACGGAATTTTGGATGAGATAATTTAGTTAGATTACCCACTAATTCCAAACATGCACATTGTACTGTTTAATTGTCGTTCGGTCGATTCGGACAGAGGCATGAAGATACACCCTCGTTATCACATCATTGATGTCAACTTCAAAAAGCTCTACCAAAAGAATGAACCATTGATACTGGCTCAAATTTAATTTTAATTTACAATAATTGCTTTTTTATATTTAATATTTAAAAAATATTTAATTTGCCATTAATAATCTATAAAAATAAAAAAATAAAACAATTAATCAAAATGTAAACATATAAATGATAATTCAATACATCTCCACCAAATAAAATATAATGCTTCAAATATCGAAATTCAATAAGGGGGGCCATCATCATTTTAACAATCATCTATAGTTGGTTGGTCGAATCGGATAGCAGATCATTGTCATTGGTTATCTTTTGGTGCACTAACATCGTCCAATGTTTTTACCAAATATCCGTCATTAGGCGCATTAGCAATTGCATATGTTCACTTATGTGCTTCATTCCTCGATCCATGGTCTTATTTTCACGAAGCAACTTGTGTACTAAACTCTGATCCATCGTGTTTTGACACTGGAAAAAGAGTAGTAAGGTTAGTCAAGGTAGAACAAGAGGATATTCTCGCCACCGAGCCTATGAATTCTCAACATGGTATCAGAGCCTTCATCTAAAGGTATCTGAGATCCTCACTTCCGTACACTCACTGTAGAAGGTGCTTTGGTGTTGAAAATGGCGAACGGAGAAAGGAGGAGAAACTGATGAAGGCTCTAGCACTGGAAGGAATGACACTAGTTCTATAGTCCTGCAACTCCACAGGTCGGATCATCCAGGCTTGACTATGGTGTCTACACCTCTGGATGGTAGGAACTACCTTGCATGGAGTGGAATGATTCGACGAGCGTTAGGCGCGAAATCAAAATTAGGATTTTGTCAATGTAACATGTGTGAAACCTATGGGAGATCCAGAATTGATTGAGCAGTGGATCCGTGCAGATAGTATGGTGACTTCCTAGTTGTTAAATGTGATGACGAAGAGCCTGTCAAATACATTTGAACATGCGAGATCAGCTCGCAGTCTATGGCTTGTGCTTGACGACAGTACGACGCATGCAATGGACCTCTCCTACACCAGCTTACAGCGAGAGATCACTTCAGTTTACGTAGGGAGACTTCACTGTAAGTGATTACTACAACAAACTCACACTACTTTGGGATGAATTGGTGCTATTGACACCTTTACTTGAATGGATATGTGGCTGTGAATGCACATGTGGACTTGCTAAGGCCACAATATATTTGGTAGAACAAAATCACTTAATGCAGTTTCTTATGGGGTTATCGGATGAACTGGACAGTACTAGGAGCCAGCTCCTTGTTATGGATCCGTTATCGTGTAAATAGGGTGTATTCTATTATACTTCAAGTCGAGAAAAAATGGTCGAGTACATATGCTCCTGAATGAAACTCCTGAAGGTGTGGCTTTGTTTGCTGGAAATACAGAGAGGAGGAAGGATAGTACTTCGAGAGGAGGACGTTACAAGAAGAGGCCTATGCAGGACAAGAAAAACCTGAGATGTGACAACTGTGATAGGCCTGGTCACGACAGGAGCACTTACCTCAAGATTTATGGAGTGCTGAAGTGGTATAAGGAGTTACAAGATCAAAGGAGGAAGGCATGAAATAATAGGGCGAACTCGGTGTTTACACAGTGATGAGAAGACGGAACCTAGAGAATGTCGAATTGAAGATAAGACATATGTCTTTGAGGTTGTTATGGAGGTCATGAAGATGCTCAAGCAGAAAGGTCCTGCTACACCTATTCAGGTTAATTTTGCCAACGAATATGCAGGTATGCACCACACTCCTAATTCTGATTATGTGCCTAAGGGCTCCTGGATCTTAGATTCCAGTGCAACTAACCATATGTGCTATGATTCATCTCTATTTCCAATCCCTGAATACAGTAACTCACACTTCTTGCTTACACCTTCCAGATGGTGCTACAAAAGAAATACATAAGTCTGGCAACATCATTCTGCACGACAGACTCACTCGCATTGATGCCTTGTACGTCCCCGCTTTTCATTCTAATGAAATCTCTGTCAACAAGCTATGCGGTACCACAAATATCCAGCTTTTTTTTACTCCTTCTCACAACGTGTTATAGGATCAGATGAATAAGACGATTGTGCTTGTGGTATGAAAACTCAAAATCTATATGTCCTAGATAGGAACTCCTTTGATTCAGTATTTGTATCTCGTTTTTCTTCACCTTGTGCTATGTCTTTTGTTTCCCAAGTAGTTACAAATGAGGTCGGCCTATGGCATAAAAGGTTGGGGCACCCCTCCTCTAGAGTACTCAGTCATGTTTCTGAAATAAAGTGCAATGAACAAATAATACAAAAATTTGTTCTATCTGCCCCCTAGCAAAACAACACAGAAAACCTTTCCCTCATAGCATCACTCGCACTGTCAAGCCTTTCGATCTTATAAGCGTTGATATATGGGGTTCAAATCACCAAAGTTCATTATCCAATTGCCATTATTTTCTCACCATCGTGGATGACCATAGCCGGTCCACATGGACATTTCTTATGAAACACAAAAGACAAGTTGTGCATTATCTTACCTTGTTTTTCACCATTGTTCAAACTCAGTTCAGCCTCAAAATCAAACACATCTGGACCGATAACGGTTCAGAATTTTTTAGCAAGGATTGCCAAGCTTTGTTCCACTCACTTGGCATTATTCATCAAAAATCTTATTGTTATACCCTGCAGGAAAATGGCCTAGTTGAATGACGTCACATACAACTTTTGGAAATTGCTAGGTCCCTACTATTCCAAGCCCATTTATCCACTCTCTTTTAGGGAGAAGCTATACTCATGGCCACATTCCTCATTAACCGTCTTCCCTCTTTGGTGCTAAACTGGAAAACCCCATACAAACTGCTCCATCACTCCCCTACCTCTTATTCTAGGCTACGTGTTTTTGGTTGTTTGTGTTTTCGCAACCATGACTAAGCCCCATCGGGAAAAAATTGTTAAACGAGCCCTGAAGTGCATCTTTGTGGGTTATAGCCAAGGCCAAAATGGGTTTAAAGTTTTTGATCTTGAATCTTAGCAAATTTTCACGTCTCGTGATGTCATTTTCCATGGGTCCTCATTCCTTTTTGACTCACAATCTGAGGAACCCGATCCACCCTTAGCTCTAATTCCCACCTCGGATGACACTTTTGATACCTTGGTGACCTATGTTCCTTCCATTGTACCCGCATCCCTCTCTCCACATACTCCTTCCATTACTGCTAACACCAACTCCTCTGTTTCACCTCTCCTCCTCCTAGACAGTCCACTCGACTTCGGCAGAAACCTGTTTATCTCTCTGATTTTGTTTGCAACCATGTCTCATCTTTTCTGATCCACATATGCATATCTTTCTTGTAGAAACCCAAGTCATCTAAACAAGCTCAAGGGCATGTGGAGTGGCGACGTGCGATGGATCAAGAAATTTCAGCTCTTGAGCATAATAACACTTCAATTTTGGAGCCCGTTCCTGTTGGTAAGAAGGCTATAGGATCAAAGTGGGTGTTCAAGCTTAAAACTCAACCATGGTGGGAATGTGAATTGCTATAAGGCCCATCTTGTGGCAAGGGGCTATAGTCAAATCGAAGGGGTGGATTATACGGAAAACTTTTCTCCAGTTGGTAAGATATTAATTGTGCGGTTGTTTCTTAGCATCGCTGCTGCGTATTCATGGCGAGTACATCAACTAGATGTTGACAATGCTTTCCTTCACGGAACATTGGATGAAGAGGTGTATATGACGGCTCCTGAAGGGTATGAAGTCGCTGATGGACTTGTTTGTCAGTTACAAAAGTCATTGTATGGCATGAAGCAAGCCTCCCACGAATGGAATCTTGAGTTTACCTCTAAGCTCAGAGCTTTTAGGTTTTCTTAGTCTAGTTCGGACCACTGTTTGTTCCTCAAGCCGGTGGATGATGGTTTTCTTGCTTTATTGGTTTATGTCAATGACATCCCTCATCACGGGACCCTCAAACGCCTTGATCACTGAAGTTAAGGTATACCTTGATGACTTGTTCACAATCAAATACCTCGGATATGCCAAATATTTCCTTGGTCTTGAGATTGCTTGCGGATCCGACGGCATGAGCATTACTGAGCATAAGTACGTACAGGATATTCTCATTGACAGTGGGTTATCTATTGCTATGTCTGTGGTTACGCCGCTTCTGATCAGGGGGCTCCTCTTCGCTAGCCGAAAAAGTATCATTGACTCATTGGGAGATTACTTTATCTGGTCTTACCCACCCTGATCATTCCTTTGCCGTTCAACATCTTAGCCAGTTTTTGCATCGTCCTATGGACCTCCATTGGGAGGCTGCTCTTCATAGGGTTCGTTACCTTAAAGGGTTGGCCGAGTTGGGTTTATACTTTCCTGCTTCCAACAATTTTGTCTCACGGCCTATATTGACTCTGATTGGGCTTCCTATCTTGACTCCCGGCGTTCTGTTACTGGGTATTGTATCCTTCTTGGTTCTACTCTCATCTCGTGAAAAACCAAGAAGAAGAATACGGTTCTCATTCTTCGGCTGAGGCTGAATATCGGGCTATGGCTGCGTCCGTTTGTGAGCTTCAATGGCTATCCTATTTGTTACGCAACTTTCGCATTCCACTCTCTACTCCTATCCCCTTCTAGTATGACAATCAGGCTGTACTCACATCACGACTAATCCGGTTTTCCATGAGATAACCAAGCATCTCGATATTAATTTTCACGTTGTTCGGGATCAATACAAGGTCAAGTTCATTTCGCCCTCGTATGTTGCCAACAAGCTTCAACTTGTTGATGTCTTAACCAAGTATCTCCCTGGTCCCTCTTTCACGCGTATATTGTCCAAGCTAAACCTTGTTCCTCTGTCACTGTCTTCAGATGATGGGGGTGGGGGGGGGGGGGGGGGGAGGGGTGAAGGTGCTTGAAGGTCCTTCATTTGCAGATCAAGCACCAACACCAAAATCTGGGGAGAAAGTGCTCTTGATGTTCAATATTATTTTCATTTTGATTTATAATTGTTACAATACCGAATTTTGATTTTGATTTATTTCAACATTGTTACAATTATTGTTATACAAAATATGTTGTAATATCCAACATATTGTTACAAAATATGTTAAATCAATTATAATATCCAACATTATTACAATTATTGTTGCAAGATCAGTCTCGAATTTTGATTTTTTCTTTTATGTTTTGTTCCATTATTTATCTTCTTTATATAATTGATAGTTTCTCGACAAGCAAAAGCTATTCAAAGGAAAAAACAATAAGAAATTAATATGCTCCAAAAATATGTTGCTGAGGTGATAATAGTAAATTCCGCTGGCCACTTCACTGGAGTTTTCATTGCTCATCGACATCAACCCCTTCCCTCGTCGGTAATAAAATTTACTTTTGAAAATTTAATATGTTGAATGTTGTAATTGGACGTTTTTTTTTTTTTTTTCGTTTGGAAAACGAACACAAAAGTTTCATAATTCTTGGACAAATTAGAGGTAAAGGAAAAATGATTAAAAAGTTGAAGTATTGAAGACATCTCAAAATATGGTGTATATATATATATATATATATAACAGGTATAATTAAAGTTGAGGTCCAAAAATAGATATCAGGTCGTTGATTTAAATACTATTAAATTTACAAATATTTTGATTAATTTTATGTGAATTTATTATGATTGAAATATATTAAAAAGTATTTTAAAATTATAATTCAATGACCTCTTTTATTAAAAAACTCACAAAAAATGAAGCAAGTCTGGAGGAGTAAAAAGCACCACCCTTTCTACTAACAGTTGACACTTAACTGACACCGTTTCTATAAAGAAAAAAGAATAGGAAATCAAAAGTAAACATCAATTAACTCACTTAATCTTTAGTTGTTTAAAATTTCAAGTAATGTTGATAAAGTAAATGCATCAATTGCTAATAAACATGATGCAATATCTAGATAAAACGATGAAAACAATAAATGGTGGGTAAGAAAGATAATATTGAAATCAAACGGCGAGCAGTGGGAAGATACTAAACAATTCATTGAGAATACCCAATAAATCATAAAACAAGTAAGAAAATTTCTCCAACCAACAAGATCGAACAAACAAATGAAATGGAACCATGAGTTTACATAACAACTTATTTTAGTTATATTATCACATAGCTTTTGAATTTTCATTAAATAGAAATCTTTTACAATAACTTTTAAAAATTTAAATGCATTAAGCTTAATGAATAAGATTCATTTTATATATGAAGTACTCATTAAATTTCAAAATAATATTTATTAATTTATGAAATACCTTATATTTTTTCCCTAAACATTTCAATAATATAATCATTTTATGGAAGTAATAAACATCACGTGCAACACACGTGCTCCCTACTATTAGTATCTTAAATATTGTAACGGATTATATTATATTATTTAATGGTGCGTGTATAGAAATATAGTAATTATATATATATATATATATATACT